>JARUPZ010001030.1:0-25448 GCA_031213475.1 Nereocystis luetkeana | reverse complement strand
ATCACTCTTACAGTTTTCCAGAAGTCTCTCTGGGCCATGGGACGTCTTCGAACCTCGCCGACTTCACGAGATTGAAATTTAGCATTTCTCCGTGATCGAGGTCAACTGATGCTACTGACGGCACGCAGGATAATATTCCCTGCCTTTGCTCTGCGTCATGATATGTTTGGTTCGCGCCGACGGTCGCGCCTCTGCACGGTTGAAGCTGCTGTGTCTTCCCTCGCGGTCAACACCCGACCTAATAGGTGTTCTACGGCATCAACTGAAGCGTCGCGCAACGGGCAAGCGTCGTTGTACAATTGGTCAGCCGATGGATGGAGCAGATGCAAATGACGCGTGCCAACGGTACGAGTGTACACATGCTTCATGAGTCCCCTTCGCACCTCAGGATCTGCTCAATAAGTCATTACTAGTATGTCACCTCAAACTCCAACCTTTGGAAAAATTGTACCAGGTATCATTTTGATCGGGAGGCGTTCTACGGTAGAGGTTCACCTTAGTTTTTCCGAGGCTCCTCACTTGAGGAGCTCCATGTCTCATCCGACAAATGACCTCAGCAAAAATGAAATTGCTTCCCGATGAAAAATCTCACGGTCCAAGTATACAAAAACGTCATTTTTCGAAACAAGATTGACGTTCCGACGATTTTGGGTTAAGGAGACCCGTCAGTCTGAAACAAAAAGCTGAAATGTGCTACCTCTATCGTAGAACGCATCCCGGATCGAAGTCGCACGTGCCCAGCTATGGCCTAGGGGTAGTCATCAATAGCGTTTCTAAGTCTATCCCGAATGAGGGATACCCCAAACGAGGTGGCCTGGAGTAATTTCTACGTTGGGGAAAGAGCCTCTTCGGTCATAAATACTTTCGGTAAAACGTACTACTTCTCTCGTAGTCTCTCCCCACTACCCTGGTCTATTGGAAAACAAACCACGTGGCGCAAGTATCCGCTGGGCATCGACCGGTGTGGAGCACACTTTGAAACGCACGGTGGATCAAGTGGGCCGTTCACGTGCTCTCGTACTACAGCATACGTTCGAATTACGGCGCATACCAAGCCCCTCACACTGTACGTTTACTATGTTTCGACGAAACGAAAAGCAGCGATCTGAAACAAAACGCACCAATTTAGTTTCCTTAACTGGCAATCAATCCGTGCGCACTTCCATGCCACAGGGTGAAATTATTATGCAGTTGTGTCCCGCACAAACTCGCCCTATACACGATAGGGGGCGTGTCACGCATCGGCCAAACGTTTCCGACCGTGACGAGGCGTTCTGAGGGCACTGAAGGACGTCGTCGGAACACCAAAACCTTCGCTTCCACTCTAGCATTCGATGCACGCCTAGGTCATGCCAAACATTCGTCCTGTTGCGGAGACCGTGTGCTTACCGTTGGGGTAGCCCCTCGCTCAAAGAGGTCTATACTATCACCAACTCGTTAGTGAGTCATTTGTGAGTCACCTGATACTGAGAACAACAACCAAAAGAGCAACCCAATATGTAACCAATCCCAATATCTAGGAATACCACTAAAAATGTTGTCGAAAACATGTTGTTTTGTTCCAACGATATTGGGTTAGCGAGCCCGGTCAGCCAGGGACGAAATGGCCGTAACAATGGCCCCGCTCATGGTAGCATGCTCGTCTGGGTGCGGGGTAAAGCTCCCCGGGAGAAGTGTACGGTAGTCTCAGAAACATTTGGCGCTCCTCCCTGCCGCGGCGTGTGCGCCCAGAACGAGTAGCGGACGACAACTTCCCATTGCAGCGTTTGTCCAAACAATAAATAACAGCAAACACTCGGGGCCACCTAGAAGACAACAAGTTGTAGGCCAACCCGACGACCGCGCACACCTCTATCGTAGGCTCGGCCGCCCCAGCACACATCACCTCGCACCTTTCCTTTTCGTTCTGACGGTAGAAGCAGCGTGACCGGGTGTTGTTCGCGTGTCTAGCTTGACGCCCCTGGAAGATGGGTGGAGTCTGGTCGAGTGAGATAAGGCTTGTCGGATGAAGCATTGCAAGGGGAGGGGGGGGGGGGGGGGTGCCAAACCTTGTACAATCAATCCCCCGCTACATACACGCCTGCCAAAAATAGTAAACAGTGAACTTGTCGCCGTACCCCGGTTCAACATAAACGTATCACGCATGCACAGTTTCCAGACACAGGGGGTTTGACGCTCACCACTTTATAGCACTATATTTCCTGTGTATCTATGGAGGGTGCACCAGTCCGCGATTTCTGAAACGTCAACTTGTCTATGGGGAGCATGAAGTACATGGTTGGTAGGCCTGGAAGCTGTTTCTGGTTCATCCCACGGTCGAGGTTGCACTTTTCTGCCTTTTGAGAGCACATTTTTCCGACTTTTTAAGTCTAGTAGGACAACTTCACCATGAACAAATACCTGGCAGTACATTGGTTTTCGGACGATGGCATGGACAAGCTGCGTAGTCGAGTTCCGCGAACACGGACTTTTCGAAGAGATTTACGTCGTGTTATTAGTAAGTAGGAGCTTAGAAAACGATAAATATCTACCCCCAAAAGGCATCGCTCTTCCGTATCTTTCCTGTTCTCTCAGAGAGATATTCTGCGGAAGAGGGGGGTTCGTGTTGTCCCCTTTGGTTTGTTTTCTGACGGGGCTCACTCTACTGACCTAACTTCCCGAGGAGTCTTTGCAGTCTCAACGCGAGGTAGGGGTGACGGCTCAATTCCTGGACCTTTGAGCGACGGGTTCAATCGATATATCGACCACGACTTTCAAGGAGTTTGTGCGCGCAAGTCAACCAGCGTTACTGTGCGCTATATAGGTCTTGAAATGAGTTATTCCCTTTCCGTATAGAGGCTGGGCAGTGCCCCAAGCGACAGAGGAAGAAGAAGGGCCGTAAAGCAAGGAATGATTGGTAGCGTCGACAGCGGGAGGTGGTTCCGCTGTTTTATTGCTTACCGTCTGAATAAAAGAAGAACCGCCGACAAGGTACAAAGGGGGCCTCCAAGCAGAACAACAAGGGTAGTAGAAATATGTTTTTCTATACCGGGCTCGAGGGACGGTTGATTTATATTTTCATACCTGGTATACATTTACAGTATTTTCCCGGTAGCTTCTCACTAGAGAAGCTCAACCCGTCGGAAAATACTGCGCCCAAAACGTGCAACCCCTTCCCAGTACCGTGGCATGAGTCTTGTTTTTGCTTTGTTTGTGAAACGCAGACCCACTATGAATAATCACCGGGTTGCGCATACACCACTACGGACGCAAGTGCAGGGGACCCCTTACACATAGTACACACAAAAGTATTATGCGGTACTGGAGTTTCCGGTGGTGCCAGCACAACATACATCCCATACCTGGAATCAACGCGTTTGACTCTCACCCTGGTTTGGTGTCAATCCGTTTAGCGGTCGATGCTGGGAGGGGGGACTAGGGCACCAGGCATCTAGCTAACAATGCTACCTGTCCTGGATAACCCGTGCGTGTCGCCAACGCGCCGTCGCATATGAACCCACGGACAACTAGTACAACGATTGCGCTGCCCGTCTGACTGCGAGCAACACGAGCTTTAAAACGCGGATAATTCAGGAACGACCTCCCGCCACATAAACTTCGAGGGAAACAAAAACAACAACAACACATTGTGCCCGCAGATAAAAGTTCCTTACGGTAGTTCGACCTTCTTCGCGAAGCAACCACTCCGCTATGACAGAGGCGTGTCATAAATTGTAAGTCGGTCAGTCAGTGTTACGCCAGCCCAGCCTGTGTAGAAAACATCGACCCGTGGCGTGTACACCATTTTCCGGAACGACCTCCTGCGGGTGCGCTCATCTCAGTGCACAACCTTGCCGAGATGACCACGCACGGGTACCACGCCTTTCATACCCTCCCATTCCAATGTTCAGCTTTGTTTGGGAATAAACGCCGCCGTTTGGACACAGACGCGGCGGCCGCTTAACCCTTCATTTCTCGAGAGAACTTGGCAGCGACCCTCTCCCGCGTTCGGGCTGGACACGTTGCTATTGTTGTTGTTCTCACATTATTAACTCTCTGACGAAGGAGTCCGTGGTCACACAAAAGGTGATGGAGCCCTAGGAAGATCCGAAAAACCACAAAAATCGAAATTCGGCTGCCTAACAAACACGAGACGAAGAAAGCGCACACAAGATAAAACCAATGTTTGTGCAAACCGAACTAACAGGGCTGGATACGTATCTCTTATCGGCGGGAAGCTCGTCTACAGTATCGATATGGAACGTTGCATCTACTGCACTCCGTTGAACCCCGTTAGAAAACATTCAAAATACGTAAACGTACAAGAGAAGTGGTACTTCTGAATATTTTGGACCAAGACAGGCGCTTATCTAGGCGTGCGTGTCGACAGCAGCAAGCAGTACCGTGCCACTCGCTCGTATGCTTCGGCTACGCCCGCGTGGCTATGCACAAGAGGCAGGGACCACACGAACGAGCACCATGCTTCTCCTCCTCTGCTGTGACTCAGAACTACCGTAAAGGGCGCCACTACCGTAGAGGGCACGGTTGACTTTTCCGTAGACAACAACAAACACGTATTCGTAAAAGTAGTCTGCGTCGTCCGTGGTTATCCTTCATATCCAGCCTTCGAGTTGATGGCACCATTCTCGTACGGCGCGGGCTACAAGAGGGGTAGACGCAGCAGCAGGTCTTAGCCGACGTAAATTCTGACTGATTTGATGGAGAGCTCTTGACCGGGGAAAGCACCCGGTATACCAGCTCTGTTGCACTTTGTTTTGTTGTAAACCTAGACCATGGGATTGTTATATCCGGGTACCGTCTGCCAAAACACAGCTTGCAATTATATAGTATAACAAGGTTCCCCTTCGGGATGTGGGTAACGTGTAACCCGGCGCCGTCGCTAGGCGAAAAAGGGGTCACAGGGAACTCACGTATACGAGTAGCCTGTTCTTGGCGGAAACATGAGATATGGGTTCTCGTATATTGCTGGAGGGAGAGAGTAATAATCGTCGTTAACGGGAAACTCAGCACTATTCTTTCTTCGGAGCAGTACACTGGCCCATGCCACACGTTTTCGCAACAGCAGCTTACTTGTGGCAACATCAGTTGAACTCTAACATAACTATTAATGGGTAGCAATTCGGCTGGAATCATTAGTATACACGTATTCATACGGTTGAGGGCATTAAAAAATAATTACCTGCATTTGTCACGAAATGTCTCTCCCTACGTATACAGGAGTGACTCTCGAAAGTACACTCATGGTTACAGCTGCAGGCTCGTGGCAACAACAGCACTATACTACTGCTGCTACTACTACTACTACTACTACTACTACTACTACTACTACTACTACTACTACTACTACTACTACTACTACTATTACTACTACTACTACTACTACTACTACTACTACTACTACTACTACTACTACTACTACTACTACTACTACTACTACTACTACTACTACTACTACTACTACTACACTACTACTACTACTACTACTACTACTACTACTACTACTACTACTACTACTACTACTACTACTACTACTACTACTACTACTACTACTACTACTACTACTACTACTACTACTACTACTACTACTACTACTACTACTACTACTACTACTACTACTACTACTACTACTACTACTACTACTACTACTACTACTACTACTACTACCACTACTACTACTACTACTACTACTACTACTACTACTACTACTACTACTACTACTACTACTACTACTACTACTACTACTACTACTACTACTACTACTACTACTACTACTACTACTACTACTACTACTACTACTACTACTACTACTACTACTACTACTACTACTACTACTACTACTACTACTACTACTACTACTACTACTACTACTACTACTACTACTACTACTACTACTACTACTACTACTACTACTACTACTACTACTACTACTACTACTACTACTACTACTACTACTACTACTACTACTACTACTACTACTACTACTACTACTACTACTACTACTACTACTACTACTACTACTACTACTACTACTACTACTACTACTACTACTACTACTACTACTACTACTACTACTACTACTACTACTACTACTACTACTACTACTACTACTACTACTACTACTACTACTACTACTACTACTACTACTACTACTACTACTACTACTACTACTACTACTACTACTACTACTACTACTACTACTACTACTACTACTACTACTACTACTACTACTACTACTACTACTACTACTACTACTACTACTACTACTACTACTACTACTACTACTACTACTACTACTACTACTACTACTACTACTACTACTACTACTACTACTACTACTACTACTACTACTACTACTACTACTACTACTACTACTACTACTACTACTACTACTACTACTACTACTACTACTACTACTACTACTACTACTACTACTACTACTACTACTACTACTACTACTACTATGACTAAAAGTTTATACATCGGCAATAAATAGCTGAGCCAGTTTTGTGGTCACGTATGTGCTCGGTCTAAGGGCTATCAATAAGTGAAACATATACGTATGACGCTCGATAGACGTGTACTACTTACTGCTGCTGCCTGCCCTGGTTGTTCAAAAACCAAAACGAGACAGGTGATACCCGGGTGACTATAAAATTGTTGAGATTTTTAACGCGGAGAATATCATTTGTTTTTGCACGTGCACACGGCTCGTCGTCTCATACGTGTCCTGGTTTTCTGGTACAAATAGGATCTCGGCCAGGCGGTCGGGCAGTGTGGGGCGTGCCCGGTGCCAGACCGAGACAAGGGGTAGTACAGCGAGACGGTAGGCGGTATGGGTCTGACCCAACGGCTCTTGCTTGTTGCGATAACCTACTGCTGACAGCGTGCGACTCAACAACTACCTGGGTATTTTTTCTGCCAGATAGACTGACCGAGGGAGGCAGGTTTGTGGTCAGGAACGTGTTTGGTGTTAGGTGTACACCACCGGTCAAAGGGCTTGGTCAAACGTATATGACGGCCGACGGATGTGTTCTGCTCCCGCTGTAAGCTGTCGCTTCTGCTGCTGCTGCTGCTGCTGCGGCTACTGCTGCTACTGTTGCTACTGCTGCTACTGTTGCTACTGCTGCTACTCCTGCTACTGCTGCTTCTTCTTCTGAGGTTCGGAAAATAAGTACAGCAGAGGGGGCCCAAATAATGCTTGAGGATAGCGGACTATTTATTGTTGACACATTACAAGCTAACTAACTGTAAAAAAATGAGTTTTTTTCCGAGTCACCTACTCGACTCGGCGAGGTGGAAAGCAATCCCTTGTTAAATAGAGCCAGTTCAGCGACGTTAAAATGCCCCGAGCACCGCCACGGGGCTCGACCAGGATTGAGGCATGCATTGTCATGCGCCCATGGCCCCCTTGCTTACCCCGCAGCTGAAAGAAAGTGCGAGAAAGGACCCTCGGCCGCCGGAGGGCAGCATGCCTAGATAAAGCGCCTTTGTTTACATACACATATATATCCCATTTGATATCCAACAACAAAAATAATTACAGTGCTGCGGTTTTTCCGATCATACCGTCCACATTACATGTGAACGGGTAACTCGAACGCAATTGACTCGAAACACGGCGGATGCTATCAATCTGGCCCGTATACTTGACAGAATAACTCCAATAATAATGCAGTTCCCCTAGTTTCGACTCTACTGATTCACACTGATTGTAGCCCAAGTACAACGCTGTGCAGTCTGCGGATACACAAACTACAAGCACAGAAATAACCTATACTGGGGGTGGGACTAGATAAGCCTACTCTACGAGCTTGATCGAAGTCAGGTTTCGGTATAAGCATGGAGTTCCTCAAATGAGGAGGCTGAGAGAATTCATGTTATACCCCAAAAGGCACGCCCGAATTTGTAATAAGAATAGTACTATGCGCTATCCACGTATGTATATCGGAGAACTCCATGGTTGATGAGGGTTTCTGGAAGCGGGATAGCGGGCCGTCATGATTGTTTATGCGACGGTGTATCCGGACATTCAGACGTCACTCCGAGTTTACTCCATGTTTCTGTACTAAAATTCACTCTCTTCTACTACTACTGTAGGTCAAGCTCAACCCTTGGAGTACTGTAGTCCCCTTTTTGGGGCAAACTACTAACACTTTTTGATTATGTGTCCGCTCCAAAACGGTGCTGCAGCCCTTCAAGGGTTAACACGAGTCGTCTGCTTTACGTAGACTCGGCGTGCTTTGGAGACTGTACGCATCGCCCCGGTACGGCCGAGTAGGGTCCTGCCAGTGCTCCGGACCCATGTCACGGCGGGAACCGCCACGCCAGGGTCCAAACAGGTATATATACAGGAGGGACGTTGCAACTACCATGCCGTCGATAAATATGAAACCAATACTTGACTCACACTACTCTTAGCTCACGTACTGCTTGCTGTAAATATTACGGTGATCACCCAGCCCTACCCCACTCATTGAAAGCATGTTCGTCTCGCAAATCGTAACATTAATTAATCCCGATCAACTCAAGCCATACTTAATTACGCACACGCTCCTCTTTTTCTTTTGTGGTCGGGCTTGAGTTGTTGTGTTATTGTCCCCGGTGATTCAGTATTTCACTTGGTCTATTTACTTACGCAATCATTTGTTGTTGTTGTTGCTGTTGTTGTTGTCGTTGTTGTCGTTGTTGTTGTTGTTGTTGTTGTTGTTGTTGTCGTTGTTGTTGTTGTTGTTGGTGTTGTCGTCGTTGTTGTTGTAGTTGTGGTTGTTGTTACAGTAAGTAGTCGATTATTCCTTTTATTGTTGTATTCTTCTTCTTCTTCCTCTTCTTCTCCGTCTTTTTCTCTTTCTTCCTATGTTTCTCTGTCTCACAGACTGTGACCACGGTACTAGGATGTCTCTGGCATAAGGAACCAGGAGAGACACTGGGTGTGCCGATGATTTTGGGTAGGAATAACGGTTTCAAGTCAAGACAGCACGCGCCCTTACCCTACGTAGTCGATAGCTTATTGCGTCCTCCTTTTGGGAATTTTTGTTTAGTATAACCCCCCACCTACAGTACTCGGCCACGCACTGCAAATATCTGTTGGCATGTGGCGCAGAGGTAGCGTGCGAGGCTCATAACCTCGAGGACCCAGGATCGAAACCTGGCATGCCATAATTTGCTTTTTTATTCTTCTACTTATATATTTTTCTGGGTGTGGGTCTCTTGCACCAGGTGGGCGCAGGCACATCGTGGTGGAGACGTAGAGCAACGTAGCGAGCCCCACAAGATGTCGGTACCATCTCGAATCGCCAAGCCTGTTGGTGTGCTACATTATTCAACGTCTCTACCAAATGTGTGCAGAAACATTTAGAACGCGAGTGTTTGACTAAAATAAGGATGTATATATGTAGCAACCGGGAGTTTATAGCTTTGGTTCAACACACAATTTTTACCGCAGGGTAACGAACACGTCTACGTGGTTTTGGGCGTTGCCCTATTTATTGTTGTCGTGTAGAATTGTTGCACCATAAGCAATGCACCGATGGTTCGAGGGCTTTTGGTCCAGGCTCGGCTTTTGGGTCGGAGGAAGGAACACTGGCAAAACTATACCAAGGGAAATGTGCCTTCCTGACAACCCGCCAGGAACTGGCGCACCCTCTGTTGCAGGTTGACTGCTGCCGGTGGACGTGCCACAGACTTTTCCTTTCCCTAGCTTTGCCCACTGGAGCCAAGGAGGACACCTTACTCACGGGAGCACGACGGTCGACGGTAGGCACTTTTGCGCGACCGGTGAGCATGTGCGTTTGACGGCAGCATGGATGCTGCCATTCGGGGTGCTACCAGGTGATGTGTGTCTTGGGTTGCAGCAATCGGAATACTACGGCCAACAGGTCCTGTGTAGCGCCGTTCTTGGGCTTTATCATATACCCCGATATTTCTCCAGCACGGGGGTGGCCTCCACCCTACACATGATGCGCACGCCGCCGACGTTTGCCAATCACAGATACACACCTGGGACCAATGCCACACTGTACACAGCGGTGGCGCCTTCCTTTTTACTTTGGACCCTCGCATGCCGAGAGCTCGACACCTCACCCGAAACATGACTTCGAAGAGATTTATTCGCCTCATCCGACCCAGATTCGTATCTACACGGTTGTCCTATCAGTAAACAACATGCCTCGTATACATACAACATCACAATTGTCATACCCAACGGTAGCTGCTCACCCCCGGGAGCTCCACCGTCCCGAATATATATAGACATCAGGACATACATGCAACCCCTACCCGTGAGAGTAGGAAGTCGTTAAGAGGTGCGGCATACGGCTGACAGTAGCGCTCCGCCAACGTTTTCAAGAGCAGTTGCGTTGAGGTTTCACCAGGTAGGTAGATGATTCTCATTAACACGAGCAACATGTGTGGGGCAGTGGCTGCCTCCAAATTTACGCCCGACGTACACAGCGCCTGCGAGAGGTACGCCAGGTTATCGTCCCTTGAATAGGCTTTGCGGCCACCGCCACAGGTATACTATTTTGAAGCAGCGAGCACGGGTCGGTTGCCAGTCTAAACACAGAGCGTGCCGCTGTTAACTGAGAGCCGACCCTCAATCGATATGCAACATTACCTATCCCTGGGCATGCTTTCTCCTGAACGGAACGGACCAGCTGCAACGCGTATTTTCTTCAGCACCGACATACCACTGGTAGATAAAGGTGTAGCTGTTTCCAGAGTTTCGCCATCCATGGTAGCGGTAATATCTCTGCTATATCAATGCTGTGGCGAGTCACACGTAGGGTGCCCACTCGCACAATTCTCACTCGCCCAATTATCGTTAGATTTAGTTTGCGCTTGCCCCCGTGCCTGGTTCAGCACCAACATACTTCTGGTGTTGCGTTGTCTACTCAATAGGTTGCATAAACCCTCTGGGAAGACTCCTAGTTGTGTTGGACCCCGAACGCATCTGTGTGTTGTCTCATTTGACTTCGAGGTTGGATCCTAGAGAACATGACGAACAAAGAGGCAGAATTATCAGAATATTCCTACGCTGCACAAAGGAGATCTAACACGAAGACGGTACGTACGTAGTGAAAGCGTTTCCATGCTTGCGTTCTCGATCACCACCAGTTTTATCGTATACCGGTAGGAGCAGACCCGCCCGAGAGCCCCTTCAATCCCCACGGCCACATCCACTATTTAGCACGGGTATGCTTCCAATGCAACCCGTTCCACGGCGAGCGCGTTGAGCTTGTCTTTGCCCCGCCAGCGACGCTCCAAAGCGGGGTCGAAAACAGCCTAAAACGTAGGGGGGGGAAACAGAGAAAAAGAAGTCGCAGAACACAAATCAGATCCTATTAACATATGTACTTCGAAGCAAACATGAGCTTCATATACCTGTATGCCAAACCGCCAGAGTTCACGTGTTATCCCCCCCCCCCCGCCCAGTGTATGATTTTCCAACCGGCCAGCCCATCAGCCGTGCGAACATTGTCATCCGCAGCAACGTGAAGTGTTTATCCTGAAGGATTCGCCCGCGGTTGGTGCGAAAACGAAGGCAGGTAGACACGCGCTATACATGTTGCTCGGCCTTGACCATGGAGCCTGAAGTGACGAGTTGCAAACCAACGCTGGGTGAATCTTCGTCCGTTAGCGGTCACCCTTTAAGATAACCCCTTCAAAACCTTCGAGACGCCCTCTCTCCCCCCCCTTTCCCCCCTCCTCTACTAAAACCACAATCGAACTCCCTCCACAGCTCCACCAATCACATCCCGATCACAAAGAGCACATTGTCTCCGCACCCTGTGTACTGCGTTCACATACACGTTGGATCGCACAACAGACGGCAGCGAATATGACCGTCTACAGTATATATGTAGACAAAAACGATCGACTACAGCAGGGCTGTACGTTGGGCGCACCCCAGGTTTAGACCAGCGGTAGTATACTTGAACTCATTGGGACCGTTGAGAAGTTCCCTCGCAGTCTCGAGGGTCCGACGCTTACATTCTCGGGGATACCGTGCGTTCACTATGACTTGGTGGAGAGGGGTAATCCTTTACGAGCCTAAAAAGGGGGGGATTGGTGAACATAATGCTTGGCGACACTACAGCAACGTCTGAGGTTCGTCAAGTGTTCAGACTAAACCCGCGAGTAGAGTCGTACGGCAAGCTCCCCAAGCGACCCTTCAATTCCGCCGCTGCGTACTGACACTGCTGATAGACGGTCGACAATAATATCGAACCCATCGAAAAGTTGTTCGCTATGTTGCTATGGCCGACTCCTCAACGGGCAACTAGACACCAATCGTTTGGGGTCAAACCGTTTGAGGCCCGACGGTAGGACGCCTGTGCGGTCACCAACCCTGACACCAGAGGAATTGCTGAAACTGATATGCCCGCTGCAGAGCGAAGAGGTGCACTAACCTCGTCGCTCACGAACGACAGAGAAGGTCCTGCAAATATATTGCCACAGTTGGTGTTCATTCCTTCTGCAGGTAGATCCCCAGATCGCTCTTTGATTAACCACTCCCTCCGCCACCACAGCCCCCTCCCCGATCCCCTTCGCCCCCTCCGCCACCTCCGTCTCCCCCGCCTCCGCTGGCCCCGCCTCCAGGCATTGGTATGATGGAGCTATCGCCACCTTGTTGGCACTGCTTCTGTTGCGTCTTCTTTTCGTGCCGGTGAGCGCTGGAATCACGCGCCGGCGAATTAGGACCGCCGTCGCCGCCGCCGCCGCCGTCGCTTCTGCTGCTGGTGCGGCCGGTGCGGCTGCACATCAAGCCCATCCTTCACTCGACCCTGTGAAGTGATGCCGTCGATGGTCTTGATCTCCCTGCTTCGCACATCAAGCCCATCTTACACTCGACCCTGTGAAGTGATGCCGTCGATGGTCTTGATCTCCCTGCTTCGCACATCAAGCCCATCTTACCCTCGACCCTGTGAAGTGATGCCGTCGATGCTCTTGATCTCCCTGCTTTGCACACACCGAAACGGTTCCGAGTGTCTAGGTAATTGATCCACCGTAAGATAGTCTCAATTTGGTAGAGTAATTGGTGGTATGATACCAGGTGTACTGTAGGAAGAGCCGAACACGCGTTGTTACCATGGAGGTGGCGCTTTAGATTTGGTACAAAATTGGCATTGGGATTGACCGGGCCTTTTAGGACTGCAGTCCCGTTAAGGAGACAAACCACTCAAGTTCTAGTAGTTCGTCCCCAAACCGGGACTGTGACCCCGAAAATATTAACTCAACATCTTTGGAACGCCAATAGTATCTCACTATACAACCATGTTCGTGATGTACATCCTACAGGACTGCTGTAGGCTTGATTTATCGGGGCCGCGCTTTGGTGTTCGGCTTGTTCTCAAAAATCTTTTTGAGGTGACGAATGAATAGCGCTACCTCATATGAGGAGGCTCGAGCAATATTGGTGCTACCCTCCCCTCCCGACATACACACGGTAGCACGTCTCCGAACTGGTACCATACAAAACGCACAACAACGAGGAAAACATGTGCGTATATACGAGCGGTGTCACACATATTCCGCCCGGTGAAAAAGATGAACAAAAATCGCGCCTCAAGGTAGTCAGTTATGTATCAGGAATACCCTCGCTCACCGAGGACCTAGGCAATAAAATGGGCATAATTTATGTTCGATGTGCGCAAAAGGAGGGGTGATCACACCTTGGGGGTGAATATTCTGGGAGGCTTTGTGCTTGGCTCCTGAGGCAAATCTCCGACACGAGCCCTGGCCCTAACCTTAACCCTAACCCTAACTCACACCCGAACCCAAACCCAAACCTTATCCCAGTGGTCAGTGCTAGGATGCTGGGCTTGTTAAGACTCTAGGTTGATTCGGCCGGCTTGGATGCCGTGGTTAGAAATATTCTGCTATTTGTTGATTCGGTACGCGCTCGGGATGCTGTGGCTTGGAACAGCTCTAGGTTTGTCGGGCGGCGTATGATACACCCCTTAGCCTACCAGACTGCGTAGAAAATGGCTGCCGTAGGAAGAGTCACTATCGGCAGGTGTCCACCCACTCCTGCAAACGTGTGTGTCCATGCGAGGCTTTGGTTGAAACCGGGGTGGCTTGTCTTCTCCTCTGAGATATAGGAGTGCTCTCCTCGATAATCAGGTGGCTGTGTTTGAACTGGCCGGCCTCGTGTTGGTTTTCGGCATGCCGCGAAGGGATACCCCCGCACACCCAGATCTCGTCGGATAATGGCGACAACGTGAAAGCGTTTCCGTGCACCGGTACCAGGTGTTTTGATACATCCGCGAAAAGATGTAAAACTTGCAAAATACCTGATGCAGGTGTAGTCTACGTTGGCTACTGTGTATCAAGGTGCCTAGAGAGCTGGACGGCTCCACGGCAAAACAACTTGTACTGCGGCAGTAGCTCTATTTATAGCTCTATCAATAGTTACATCGTTGCCTCCATCTTCAGCTGTAGACAGAAGCAGCACCATGCCAGGTGTGCCAGGGATACGTTAGTATCGAGGCTGGTGTTCTTAGAGCCGTTTTATCTTCATCAGTATCTAGGTAAGGAATGAAAGCAGCACCATGCCAGGTGTACCAGGGATACGTTAGTATCGAGGCTGGTGTTCTTAGAGCCGTTTTAGTTTCATCAGTACCTAGGTCAGGAATGCGTCGAACATAAGGTGCATGCCCCGAATACCTCCATCCTTCACCGCCTACCAACCACGTTTTCGTCATGTCGTCTTGGACAATACTTTGATGGTGTCAAGTATACTGTTTTCTCACCTTGAAAACCATGCCGCTTCCATGGGGACAACGTCTTTTTATTCCCCACCTAATTCACCGCCCCCGGCTGATGCTAGTCAAACTGGCCAAACTGCGCACTGGGCGGGGCTTCTTTCGCGCTTTGAGTTTACTAGCAGTTCCACCTAAAGTTATCTATACGATGAATCACGCAAGCTAGCACACTCCCGTGGACGATTTTTGTACCCGATGTCTCCACGACACGACGGGGAGACGGATTGTACTCATGTATGCATGGCCTGGGGGGAGTCTTACTTGCTGCTCTACTGAGTCATTGGGCCATGACGCGTCCTGATCGAGCACCGATCTTGCAGAACATGACGGATTCGGGATTACCTCGTGGAGACCTTCCGGTGGACGCACGGCTCGTCGTCGGTAGTTTTCCAATACCGGGGGAATCGTCTTCGCTATGCACCCGATGGGGTGGGGGCGGGTTCTTGCGTGCGGTTCTTGCGTGCTACCTGGTACATGACAATGCATGACAGCAGCGGCACCCGCTGATACGGCACGCCTACACCACGAGGCGAGGCCCCCCTAGCGTGATATAGTTCCAACAGGCGACCCGTAGCACGCATTTGTTTTGAGCTTCTCTTGACGTGAGGACACAAAAAGGCGATCTGCCAACCAACCACGAGATACATATTGTAAGCGAAGCCCTACTCGCGTGTCGTCGGGTTATATATATATATATATATATATATATATATATACTGCACCACACCCAAGAAACATTTGGTTTCAACCCAGCGCTTCGACGAGTATCACCGTGCCTCGGAAAAACACACGGGGTGCTAGTGTCGCCGCGAATGAGTGAAATAGCACCCAACATGTGTAAAGCTGCCACGACTACTCGTAATGGTGGCACGCGTCGGACAAATGACCGACTTCTACTTCGTGGTATTGGCCTGTCAGGGCAGAATGTGTTATTGTTCTGTGTGATCCAGCTCATGTTGCGGGGTCTGGGGGGAGCCGTAGAGTCTGCATGGCCTTGCAGGCAAGTCCTGTGTCAGGATCTGTATTCATCGGATATCACGACGGGAAGTCAATACCTCCAGACGTTTTCCAGGTAGTGATATGTCCGAGGTGTAAATGGTTGGTGCCGAGGCGCACTTACTTGGGGAAAATATGCTGCTGCAGGATGGTGTCGCTGGTATGACTTCTTTTGGCTGACGCTGCCCCTGGCCGCCCCTTAAAATAAAAGCCGACAGAGATCGACGCGCTACGGTAATGGAGGCATGTAGCCTATTTTCTAAGCTCCACGCATGAGGAGCTCGATCTCTCAACCGAAACACGAATCCGAAAAGATCGTTGGTTGGCGCAACCTGGCCCACATTCTATGCGCTGGTCCTACAACACGTACCAAGTATATGGTATATCGCAGTCAGAGTTTCGTACTAGCCGGTAGTCGTCTACTTGAGTAACTCGACCTGTCGGAACATCTTGAGCCGATGAGCGCAACCACTATCGTGGGATACGATGAGTCTAATATTCAAGCATGATGCACCTACTGTAGGCCTTGACGACAGCAACGCGCCCCAAAACAACGAGCTTCCTAGAATATTTGGGAACGAGTAGCCTTGATGAAATGGCGCTCAGTGCGACGGTGGTGACTGACCAGTGTTTGATTTTCGACAATGGAAGTCCGTTCCCGATGTATCGATCGATCCCGTCGCGTTCGTCTCGGACTCAAATGATATCCGGTCGTCTCTACCCCCCCCCCCCCCCGCAAGACACCTCACGGCGCTTCACGCTTGGTGCCAGCAATGTACGCCTGGTCGGTGAAAACCCGACATGCTCCGTCCCGGCACTGTAGGGATGCGAGGGTCTATGGTCATACGACTACGGCCATGCATGAGATCGAGTACATATCTCCTATCAAGTACACCCCCCCCCCGCGGCCCCTTCCCCCGCTGCCCCCGCCGCCGCCCGGCAACCTTCAAGTTCCGCACATTATTATAAAGGCGTCCAAACCGCTACGGAACGCACGAAGTGAGCAAGATCCTAATGTATACCGTCATTTGAAGTATAAATGTGTTTAGGTCGGCCTGACTCGCACTCTGCGTACACGTATATTTATAGCTGATTTTTTCGAAGTATTTCAGTCGTGGCCCATGTATCTATGTGTACGAACTAATAATACGTACATACCTGGAATGAATGGGAGAGAATGAGCTTGGCTGCAAACGTTCCGGCTCAAGTCGGGGGGGGGGGGGGGGACTCTACTGCGCGTCGACGGTTACCCCGGTTGGTCTAGTGGTTTACACCTCGCGAATGCGACTTTTTCGATGGAGTGGCTTTTCTCGTGCAAACATTGGCCGCCATAGACGCCTAGCTATTTTACGCTCAAGTCGACACGCCAACTCGATCACGGAATAAAAAGATTGGCCCTCTCTGGGAAAACTGGAATGGAGGCACGCATCGTCCCGGGGAGGGGAGAAGAGTGCCAGGCATGCGACCATAACTCCTCTGGGTTACAAAGGGGAATTTGCTGGAGAAAGAAGGCGAGCGTTCGCGCAAACAGAAAGCGAAATGTTCGTTGGTTTAGGGTGGAACATGTGAGCCGACTGCGGCTTTCAAAAATAATTCATTCATGCCGGACTGGAAACGATACGCTGATGGAGGCAAATATATATGATGAGCAAAAAAAAAAATACCTTCGAGTGTGTATACCCTGAAAAAACTAATTGGCGCAGCGACGCCAATTCTTCGGATGCCTAGCCCCGGGTGGGGCAGCAAACATTCGATTGGAGGTGTTTGGGTGATTTTCCTTGCATACGCGTCGTCGAGAGGAGGTCCAATAGATACATGAACATTTACGGGACTGTGCGTCAAAGCCATCTCGTGTACGGCGGTTTCTTGTATGCACCCCTGCTCCACAACAAATGAAACCGTGCGGAAACGAAAACCGACATCGTCTGAGGTGTGCAACGAGATTCTTCCCGAAATCTAACGGGAAGTCTGACCTCAGACGCTCGCCATATATATTAACAGTAATAATATGTATACTAAGTATAATATATGTGCACATATCCTGGTGTTGCATAACGCGCAGTGTCTGCGTGGCAGCCTGACGTTTAGCAAAACTAATAATAACGTGTGTATCGCGAGGACCGCGTTCACAGTAACGACACTCAAACCGCTCTCACCCTTTCGGGGGAAAACCAACTTGAACGTAGTGGGCGATAGTTTTTGCACTAGGCTAGGGGATAACCGACTGCTGTGTGACGCCATCTGGCTTCGGGACGATTGATTTTGAACATATACAGCTATAAACTAAAGCGCGGCCGGGTTATGCCACTCCCCTCCCCCCCCCCCATGACTAAGACACTGACCATCAAAAACCATACCATGCATGTAGGAAACGTTTTCCGTCTGAACTTAGTCATGTTGTCAGCTGTAGGTTATCAAACGCGTCGGGTACAGCTCAGGAAAACCCGAGAATGGTCTAGCGTTGGGGCGATACTCAAGTTGACGACATGACCCTGCCTAGGCATGGTACGGCGCTGGACGCTCGGGTATGTTGCACTCCGGTGGGCAGGGGTTTTCTCCGGTACTACTAAACAAGTATAGAAAAAACAAGCACAAAGTATGTTCCAGAATCTCGTAGGCCGGGTCAAAAAGGTGCACGCACATACGAAGCACATACATACGTACATGCCGTACCTGGTACTACTTGGTAGTGTTCATTGCGCGTAGATAGCAGCACATACACGGCCAAAAGCAACCTGGACAAAGGCATCGTCATCTAGTGCACGATTGACGTATCGCGTGCAGCTTACAAAGTATGTGAGCGTTTCGAGGATATTGTTGATCTCGCGGTCGAGGTGTCTTGGGTGAACGCGTTGCACGATAGAGGTAGCACATTTCGTTATCGTATTTGACCAGTTGGATCGGAAAAGTACCCAAGGTGATTCCCCGCAACTGGGCACCTAGAGAAGCGGGAAACAGCTCTAGATAGGCATTGGAGAAAAGTCCAAGTCATTCTGAGGCAAGAAACAGCAGTTTCACATACTTTCGGGGCAAACACTCGTTCGTGCGAACGTGCTGATAGAACCATTCCCAACTGAATGCAAACCCGATTGCATAAGAAGTGGTCTTAGCCCAAAATGATCGCAATGCCAATCTTGTTTCGAGAAATGGTGTGTTTGCATACTTGAGCCATGGGATTCTGCATCGGAATGAATATTTCGTCTTGCTGATGTCAGGTTTTGGGTGAGGTATGGAGCTCCTCAAGTAAGGAGCCTCATCAACTTGAAGGTGAGCCGTTATCGTAGGACGCCTCCCTGGAACCTCTATTATTTCGACTTGATTTTAACCAGGTTTAGAGCAATGAACACGACCTGCTCGAACGTAGGTGCTCGGCTAAATCGTTCCTACAGAGAAACCCAAACTGGTCCAAGAAGCCCAAGTATAAAAAACTTCTAATACCCCTTCGCAGAGTGCCCTCAAACCCCCCGCCGTCGAATCGCCTCGACACCCCCCCCCCGCAATATGGAAACCCTTGGAACCCCCTGCAAAACAATCCTCCCTCAGACGGAGTTGCAATGTCGTATTCTCGGAACCCCTGCAGGAGAGTCCTCCCGGACTCCTCCCTCAGACGGAGTTGCAATGTCGTATTCTCGGAACCCCCGCAGGAGAGTCCTCTCGGAATCCTCCCGCAAACGAGTCGCCTCAGAGCTCCCCACAGATAGCAGAGTTCCCCCCCAAGCCCCCCCCCGGGGTAATGACTACTTGGAACTCCCCGCAAGAGATTGCCATCTAGACCCCCTGCAACAACGTCCTATCAGATCCCTCCAGAATAGAACCCCCTCAGACCCCTTCGCAGTTGAGGGCGGCGCAAACTCTTCGCACTCCACTCACCGAAATAGAGTGCGCTCAGAACGCCCTTCCATACACCCTTGAAGAAGCCCCGAAAATACCGTATTGTCATCAATCAGCACTTACTCACGATTGAGCCCTCTCTAACCCAGATCTCCCCACAACAGGGTCCCACCCAAACTTCTCGCAATAGAGTCCAACCCGACCCCCCGCAACGCAGACCCTTTAACACTGGCCGTAACAGAGTGCACTCAGACTACCTCCTGCAATTGGACACCCTCAGCACCCCTAGCAATAGAGTCTCCTCAAAATCCCTCGAACAATAGTCCCCTCAGAACTTCGCGGAACAGAGCCCCCTCAGAACCACGCTCAGTATCGTTCCAAATAAATCCCCGCAATAAACGCCTCTCATCTTCCCCCGCGATATCTTCACCTCAGAACTCAGAACTCCCCGCGAGAGAGTTCCTTCTGAACCCTCTGCACCAAATTCCTGTCGGAAACTCCCGCAAAAACAGATTCTCCTCAGAACACCCGTGTTAGCGCCCCCTGACAGCCTCCTGCAATATACCCCCCACATAAACCTATCCTCAACCCCCCCTCCGCGGCTGAGTGCCTTCAGCATTCTCACGAGATGGAACCCCTTTAGAAGCGTCTGAAGTAAGATCTCTTCAAAACCCCCCGCGGCCTCCTAACTACCTGCCACCATAGTACATCTTGCCCTCCTCGTAACATACGGAGCGGTTGATACACATGTTAACGAGGATGTCAAACGTAAGCTTCTGGGCTATGACTGCGTCTTCTCCATGTAGTGCGTAACTCTAGAAGGGGCTGTTGCAACCAGTATGCCCAGGATGCCACATGACACATAAACATATTTACGATATGTATACTTCAGCGTTTCCTGTGGACGCGGTAGAAGAGTGTTGTGAACGCCAGCTTCGACAGAAACGGAGGCCCAAACAATATAACACACAGGTACACCCGAACAAAAACCTCGCACTTAGAAAACCTAGTAAACAGCTGCGAGCAATCAATCTCGGAGGGCGACACACGGTACAATGACGCTGTACTAAGATCTGGGTGAGGCCTGCATGCTGTGTCTTCCTACGGTTTAATCCCTTGCGAAACTTCGACTGTCGGCACCACATCACCCCTGCCACAATAATAGTCAATTTCCATACGAGCAAACCCCTACCGAACGCGTTTGACCTCCTGCAGGTTTTTGCACAACGAGCGCGTATTGGACCTGCAACACTGTGGGTGAAATCAAAACTTCGCAAACAGCCCGTACTGTAGAGGTAAGCTAAGCCCTCTGCACGCTGTTTCCGACACACCTCGACCGTCAGATGTGTACTATTCAATTATATACACCCCGTGAAATGGTTATGTATGCCGTCTGCATTCCTTTCAAGACAACGAAGTGATTTTTGTTTTCACGATCAACCCGGTTACACAACCCCACATCAACAGCAGCAGTCCTATTATCTGCTCATGTGTCTGTGTAGAATCACCCAAACAAACGGCCAAACATTAGGCGCTTGGCAAACGCACCTCTAGATGCAAAGCAGCAGCTATGTCCTACATCGTATCGAGTCCGGCGGCAATATTAGTTATCGCCCAAATATCGACCCCAACCCATGCAAGAAATTCCCTTACTCCCCGCTATCTTCAATTTACCGCAGAATCAAAAGTCAAAACCGCTCCGGAATGCCAAATGGGGGTTTACGTGTATGTCATATAAAAACACCTTATCAGAACCGTTCGCAGTCCCACGATAATCTATTCTGCCGCAAGCGTCTAGGTCACAAACACCCCAGAGAGCCTAACGGATATTTCTGTGTGTGTCTCCCACACATAGATCCTATCTCACAAACATATATAGGCAACACCCACGCAGTCATTCGCAAGTGCCAATGTCGACACCCCCCCCCTCCCCGCCACAAACCTCCGTATGCCCCGCTACTATCAATTCTGCCTCAAGTACCCCCCCCCCCTCCCCTGTCAGAGCGCCCAAATATGATACCACAAGGGACACTATCGAAACAACTCCAGAGTGCCAAACGATTTGATATATATTATCCCTCCCCCACTCATGGAGATATCCTGGTAGAATCCCTCGCAGGCCACGATTTAATCAATATGCGCAAAATTCAACAGCACCACCCCCCAAATGAGAACGGGTGATGCTACCACGGGCAGTGTCCAACCACCCCGGAGTGCCAAACGGATTAATTTCGTTCCTCTTGTTCCGTTCATGGATTTTCAGCCAGAGTCCTCTCCAGCCCACGCTAACATCTATTGTGCCGCAAGTTCCGAAGTCTGAATCACCTCAAAGAGCCAAATTGTGATTTCGTTGCTTCCCCCCCATTTCTAGAGCCCCTTGCCAGAACCCCTCACATAGCCCCGGTTACTACTCTTTTTTCCGCATAACAGGAATGTCATAAACCCTCCAGGTTGCCCAAGACGAAATCAAGAGAACCTGGGTCCATACACGCACTCTAATCGACCATTCGGTCTGCGCTTGATACGGAGTAGCAGTATAGCACCACTGTGACCGGGAATATAAAGTGTGCTTCATAGCGATGTAGAGACCGACAACGAGTATTTATAGTCGCGGCGAGAGCCATATATGATACTTGGTTCTACTCACCATTCAGCTGCCTCGGAGGCATAACGGCAGGTCTCGACAGCAAAGGCAACAGACGTTTCATATTAGCGTCAGAGGACATACGGCCACTATTTCACCAGCCAGGGTGGTGCTATTTACCATTTCGTTTGTTCACAGGGCAAAAAACTGCGGACAAAAATGCAACCGCTTATACTGCTACTTGGACACTGGGGAGTACACACTACCAGGTATGGTGGTAATCCGACTGCCAGGAACACGAGGAAGAGCCACACGATACGGGCGGAGGACATTTCTACTTGATGAACCTTGCCGATTCGCGTTCATCCTAGTTCGTAGACCGTTGACTAGACACTTACTTGGTGGCGTTTATTCCTCGTTTGACTCAAGCTACGGTAGGGAGGAAACATACTACCATTTTCGCCGGCGCGTTCCGGCCGCTACGATTAATTGCACCCATGCCGGTGCATATGACGGAATAAAAATGCTCGAAACTCTAAAAGCTTGGAGACACGTAGAGTAGTATATTCCCTGGTAGCTACTCACGCGAGTGGCGTTGAGCTCCTGAAAAAAGGGTTTCCAAACGTGCCTTCCGTAGCCTGGAGACTATGCGGGCCGGAATCTCTGTGTCCCAAAACGGACACAATCTTGCACCTAACTACCATGTAGACTTTAGGGGAATTATACATCTAACAACGAACGGTGATTTTCCAGGAGGCAAGCGCGACGTGGAAACCGGATACGTTCACTGTCGTTGGTCGCGATTGCTGCTGCAAGAATTCGCCAAACCACACGACTCCAAGTCGGTTGTTGTGTTCCCAGAACAGGGACGTGCGGATGTTCTACAGAGCTGAACAAAAACTACAGCCTGTTAACAACCGATAACGCTGACAAATCAGCACTGCAACCAGTAAACCCTTGGCTATATTATCAACCAGGAATGCACTATTCGGCAACAAAGTTCATTGAGGAGACAGCGCTGTGATCAACCCACAGACGTTTGATTCCGGTAAAACTGTTATGTCTCCAAGTTTCTATGTGCGTTTGCACACGGCTGGTCTTCATTTCTCGGCACGGGTAGCCGAACACTTCATCAGCCGCAGCCCTCTCTTCCGCCTCCAGGTGACATACTGGCAGTGCCAGCACCAGCACCACCACCAGCACCAGCACCAGCGCCAGTGCTAGCACCAGCACCAGCGCCAGTGCCAGTTCCAGTTCCAGTGCCGGTATCAGTACCAGTGTCAATGCCAGTGCCATTGCCAATGCAAGCGTCAGTGCCAGTACCAGTGCCAGTGCCAGTGCCAGTATCATTGCCAGTGCCAGTGCCAGTTCCAGTGCCAGTACCAGCACCAGCACCAGCACCAGTGTCAGCACCAGCGCCAGTGCTAGGGTCAGCGCCAGTGCCAATGCCCGTGCTGGTTCCAGTGTCCGTGCCGGCACTAGTGCCAGTGTCATAGCCAATGCCCGTGCTGGTGCCAGTGCCAGAGCCAGAGCCGGTTCCAGCACTAGTACCAGTACCAGCACCAGTAGCAGTACGAGGGCTACAATGCTAGTACCAGTGCCAGTGTCAGTGCCAGTGCCAGTACCACTACTAGTGTCAGCGACAGCGGAATCTCGATATAGGACAGAAACCCTATCCCAGACGGCTCAATACGTGTGCGATCGGTCTCGATCCCTGGGCCATCACTTTCCCCCCCCACACCAATCAATTGCGTGCTCCGCCCACGTCGAGTTGTAGCTGCCACGAGGCTGACACTGCCAATGCCTGGTGGAACGAAGGAAAACCACCGCTGCTGCATTGGAGTTTCACTGTGTGCACAGTCGGTCTTCATTTCTAGGCCAGAGTAGCCGAGTCCCCTCATTTCATTCAGTCGCAGCCTCTACCCCCCCCTCCAACCATCATGAGGGTGACGGTGCCAGTGGAACGCCGGGGAAGGACCCTGCTACTCCTCTGCCCTGTCCTTCTCCTCCTGCCCAAGCGCCTGGTAGGGTACTTTGTCGTCGATTCGACGCTCCTCCCCTCGTCAGTCAAATCGCTCCTGCTCGATTGGTCTTCATTGCCAGCGGTGGTACTCGTACTGCAGATTGTACCCATCCTTGACCGGGACGCAAGGGCAGCGTCGGTGGCGACCGGTCGTGTGCTGTGAGGATATCATTCAGTATTTGGAACGGGTTGCGGGTGGAAGGTAGGGGGGCGTGTTAGGTCGATCTACGCAACAGAAAAGCATTCGGTTTGGAAAGATAAAAATGAAACGCCATTGGTACCACATTACATGTATATACACCAAGGAGGTGTGCGGGTTGGAGGTGGAATACGGAAGTCAGAACGCGTTGGTCGAACGCCCGCTACGAAATAAAGCGGAGAGTGGAGGGGGCCTGCCGCTGTAGCTTGCGCTACGACATTCCTGCACATTTTCTACCGTGTTCTTGTGCGGAATGGGGCTGTGGCGTCCTTAGCGCGTGTCGTTAAAGAAATATAATAGTATCGGTCTACTTCGGTCTCGTTCGCACGATGCGAATCAAGTTGTAAACGCCGGACAAACGGGGGTAGCACCGAATGTGGTAGACAAACAACGGCGTTGGTCGATGCTCTAGCGTGCGCCTCCCTCAACCCGGATTACCAGGTATATTGACAACTCAAAATACGTGCCTGGAACACAATGAATGCCTGCTATCTCTATTGTTGGGTTAGCCATCCGGCAATGTTCAGCATGGTGAGCTCAATCGTCGATCACTCAAAACGCATTCCCAGAAAGCAAGAAAGCCAGGGAGACCGAAACAACGTAAACTACACCTTGTGCCCAACGTATAATCTTCTTAGAATAATTATTAGTGGTATTGTTGTTATCCATCGTATATATTTATTATTTCTGTCTAGTATGTTTACTTTTCAAAGTACCATCTTTGTACCGCGCTGTTTTCGATCGATATGCACTCGTATGTATGTATGTGTATGTGCGGCGTGTTGAACTATAGATGCGCTGTTTTCGATGGAGACGTACTCGTATGTGTATGTGCGGCGTGTGAAACCATCGATGCGCTGTTTTCGATCGATACGTACTTGTATGTGTATGTGTGGCGTGTTAAACTATCGAACCAACAGGAGTGCTATATATATACGAAGCGGGGAGGGGGCGTACATTTGATTTAGAGAAGATTCCACACGTAAGGAGTGGCTTATCCCTTGCAATACTTTCGATTTTGCTCCGGATGTGTAAGTATTACAGGCAGGCGTA
>JARUPZ010001029.1:0-25462 GCA_031213475.1 Nereocystis luetkeana | reverse complement strand
TGTACTTCTAAAGTATACGTGAAAGTCTCAAGCGCGCTAAGTAGATTTAATATTATTGCCTTCCTACACGTCATAGACATACCTGGTACGTCATACACTGCATACCTGGTACACTTCATGCAACTCACATGCTTCATTCCTACACTGCATACACTTCATGCGTACTATTCTATGGTATGTACAGGGGGACGGCGAAGAGGTGGCGGAGACCGCGGAGGTAGCCCCGGCGGAGGTAGCCCCGGCGGAGGTAACCCCGGCGGAGGTAGCCCCGGCGGAGGTAACCCCGGCGGAGGTAGCCCCGGCGGAGGTAGCCCCGGCTATGGATGCGACGGCAATGGCGGTCGAGACGGCACAGAGGGTAGAGACGCCAGCCGCTGAACCGGTGGAGCCAAAGGTGGGCTATTGGGTTATTGTTGGCGGTGCCGGGGCATCATAAGGACATAATATTGTTCATGGTTCATTCTGCACTTTTCATACAGTAGCAGAGACTCGTTTGTATATATAGCCTGACCACGTGGTGATTAATAGCCATGACCGGCATTGCTAATACTACATACAGTATTCCCCCCGAAATAGGTGAGCATCCTATCCTGTGATACACGAAGCAAACTATAGCAGGTGTAGACTATCGCGCGCAGCGCTTGTTGCCGGTGTTACAGCAATCAGAATGTAGTCTGTACGTACAGTATACACAACATATGTATCCTATCAACATCATATGATGCGTTTTCTACAGAGTATTCCACGCCTCGGTTCGGAACTTGGTTGAAATTCAAAGTTCGAAAATAATTCGCTGCTGGAGGTGAAGCTTCTGCACCTCGAACATACCATGATGTAGTTCTAGATGATCTAGTTCCTCAGCTGCGGTTTCGAGAGGTAGTGCAGGATCTGCCTACAGTTCAGACCCAACCAAGGAAGCATGTAGTACAGTTGCCGATTATGCAGCTTCCACCATGCAACATGGGCTAGATTATACCGACAAGATCGGGGTTTGTATCTACCTTGGTAGATGCTTGATAGATGCTTGGTAGGTGTAGACCATGAAATGGGAATCGATTTTGCGGGCGAGGTGTGTAAGCTTTGCTCTGTTGTCAAGTACCTGGTCCCCTTGTACCCGGTGGCATGGCATTAATATACAATGAAGTATCAGAACTAGTGATATTTCGGGGGACCATAGTGAATAGAACCAAATATTGTTTGAAAAAATAGGGGAAGTATGCAGGTTTTTGTGTGTACCGTAGGCTCTATTTACTAGGGTCCCCCGTAATAGTAGAATGCCCGTTCATCATTTACAGCATCACATCAGAGCGTAGCTCGACGAGGGATGAAAGGGCTCTGCAGTCTTGTCGCGATAAAAATGCCTTCCAAGGCACGAGCCGTAGTGGGGAGAGGGGAGGAAAGCCTGCCTGCTATGTGACCCCGGATCTGCGTCACGACTAGTGGTTGTAGGAGGGGGAGAGGACGTAAGGGCGAAAATCACCAGTGGGAAGAGGAAACAAGCCCACATGGGATTGTCGTGTCGTCCAGAGTGTATGATTCAAGTTTTATACGGCTTTATGTATTTTATCACCGTCCTTGCCATGTTACACGTTGTTATTTTAAATGGTATGGTGCACTCAAAACATAATATCGTATTAGAATGTCACATCCTATCGAGTTTCACCGTGTCATGACGCATCGTATCATATCGTATCCACAAGTAGTGTTGAATATGATACCGATAAACCAAGATTTTCGTCGATGTTATTTCGATATTGGATGCCTGGTACGTAAAGATTTCGTTTGATGTCAGCACAACAAGCACGGGAGGGTCGGGGGCAAAACGCTTCGATATTATGATATGTCGAAACTTTCGATGCGATATCCAACACTAACCATGGGACGTATTATCACATCGTATCATGTCGTGTGGTATGTGGTATCATACCATGCAGGCGGAAGGCAAGGCGCCTGTGGCGGAGACCGTGGAAACCCCAGCCCCGGCAGCTGCGGAAGTTCCGGCGACTGAGGCAGCTACCGAGGCAGTGGAGGCTAAGGTGAGGCACCCTTTGTTCCGGTTGCCATTGTATGTACGTTTGATGTGTTAGTGCCCTGGAATATATGTTTGCAGACGGTGCTTCGCTCTGCTTCTCCGCGTGGACCTGTGTTTGCTGCGTGTACCCCTTTCGTATGAACTTCACCGCAAACGAACACATGTCTGGTCTATATTAATAGTGACTATTTCCACTATAAATAGTTTAGTCCCCCACACGGGAGTGAGTCTATGAATCTACTGTGCTTTGTATTCATATTCCAAGCACATGCAGTATATAGATGACGGCGGAGTGCTCCTGCTGTCAGCGCTACATCGCAAGAATGTTGCCTACGGCATTTGATGAGCAACTCGCGTTGATAGCTCTACCAGCCACGTAGAGGACAACAACGTTCGTGTCGGGTGAGGCTCCCACCGTTACATCGCGGGGGTGTTGCTCTCGTGCTAGACGGTGTTACCGTAGTTGAACCCACAACGGCACGGCTGTACGAGCATTCTTCGATCGGTGGCAATATTCTTGTTCTAATCGTATATCGGGCACGTTGTGGACGACGCAGATTGTTGAAACCGGGGCGAACTCGGCCGAGGACACTGACAGAAGTGCATTTTCCTATAATGTTACTATTATGTTTTCAAAAATACCAATGACACTGCTGTACGACCAAGTCGACGATCGTTGGGACGGCTGACAACTTTGGCTGGAGCTAATACTGATGTTGGGTGCTGTACAGCGATGTTTATACCAGGCGTGAGCTACTGCATTATTGGTTGTTCGGTGCTCCTGCGCAGGCTTTTGCGTCAGGCTTCGGCTGTTCTTCACGGTGCGGTGCTGATATTGCTTGATGGGCTGGGGCTAATCTTGATTGTGTCATGTTATTCGGGCGTACCGTGGACGTTTAGACTGTCGAAGCTGAATCGAAGCCTGACGAGGACAAGAAGGAAGAGACTAAGGAAGTAAAGCCGGTAGCCGTGGAGGAGAAAAAGGAGGCGGCTCTTAGCAAGGAGGACGCAGAAGCCGAGATCTTGAAGATGCTCGAGTTCTACTTCGGGGATTCTAACTTTGGCTGGGACCGCTTCATGCAGGGCAAGGTGTGCCACAATGGACCGGACACCGGACTTGGATATGTCGGTTATGGTGATGACGGTGGTGGTAGTCATACGGCGTTTGTGTTGCCGACTGCCGATGCCGATTGGTGTGATTGTGACGGCGAATGTGCTGCTGATGGTAACAGCGATAGCGACTGTGTCGTTGACAGTGACAGCGGTTGCGATTGTGCTGATGATTTATAGGTGTGAGCGATAATATTCGCAATACTACCAGTGATCGGGAATTGAATTATACCAGGTATGTTGGATATGTGGAAGCGTTTTCTGGTGCCGGATTGTGGCAGAAACAGCCTCGGAGTGTTCGGCCGTGCCTGATGGCACGATTAGCGTATTCACTTGTGCAGAGTACAACAGTACATAGCACTATTGACAGCAGTATGTGGGGTTGGTTGCAAGGAACGCCGGCAGCAAAATCTCTCAATTCGTTCGCGCTCTGTCTGACTGCTGCGAGTTCTGGTTTCTGTATTTGTTGGGGTCTTTTCTTGTGTTTCTTTCTGGTTTCACGTACTGTGCGTGAAATATAGACAGCTGTGATGGGGCCATGTGTGTGTGTTTTTCTTTTGTTTCATGTATTTCTGTGTTTTATTTTTTGTGTTCCTCGTTTTATTTGTGTTTCGCAGGCGGGCAAGATGGGCGACGGTCTGATGGACGTGCCTATCTTGTTGACCTTCAACAAGCTCAAAACTCTGGTCAAGCGGGCACAGCTTGGCGACACCGACGCTGAGGCCATGGTGAGAGGTTGGTCGTCGTATCGTGTTCATGAGATCTGCTTTACTATACTGCTGTACTGTGAACCGTGCTGTACTGTACTGTACTGTACTGTACTGTACTGTACTGTACTGTACTGTACTGTACTGTACTGTACTGTACTGTACTGTACTGTACTGTACTGTACTGTACTGTACTGTACTGTACTGTACTGTACTGTACTGTACTGTACTGTACTGTACTGTACTGTACTGTACTGTACTGTACTGTACTGTACTGTACTGTACTGTACTGTACTGTACTGTACTGTACTGTACTGTACTGTACTGTACTGTACTGTACTGTACTGTACTGTACTGTACTGTACTGTACTGTACTGTACTGTAAACCATACTGTACTGAACAGAACTGTACTGTACTGTACGGTACTGTACTGTACTGTACTGTTGTATTACAGTACTTACAGTACGGTTCGGTAGTGTGTGGGCCGTTCCTGCCGGTAGTAACGTGCCATATCATCCCTGTACTATTCGCCATGTACCACCCACCATTCATGCGTATTTACCAGGTACCAGCTACCACCCACAAGGTGACATTCACCACATACCCGCCAATACACGTACTACTAACCGGCATGACTTATCATGCACCACTTACCACGTAGCATTTTCAGTTGGCCTTGCACCCACCATACCACGTACGATGGACCCGCACGACTTACCATGCACCAGGTACCACTTACTTGTAGGTGGCTATCATTAATAGTAGCATGTATCACTGCTGTCCCTCGATGTAAGGCCTGTTTTGATGACGTAACACTTTGTAAAATTTGCTTATATGTAGGGACAGAGTGGCACCAACCATACCACGCACCAACCATACCACGCACCAACCATGCCACGTACCACGGAATGAAGGTCGCGCGAGTGGCCGAAGCATCGCCCAGTCTCCGAGTCAGCGAGGACAAGACGCAGATCGGGCGTAAGGAGCCCATGACCGAGGAGGGATCAGACGAGCGCATGGCCCGCACTGTGCAGGTGCCGTGCGTGTGGTGCTCGATGTGCTGTGTTCGTTGTGTACTGCTTTGTGTGCTCTGCTTTGTGTGCTCTGCTTTGGGTGCTGTGCTCAATGTGCTGTGCTCAATGTGATCAATTCCTTCTCAAGTGCGAGGCCCATTTTGGGGTCTTGGAACAAGAGGTGGACAACGTTGCGGTGATGAAGGTGCTCATATCCGTATCCGTCGCTGAACCTGCCCCCCCCCCTTCCCTCCCCTCCCTAAACCCGAAACCCTTTTCAGACGAAGGGATTCAGCAAGGACTCCAAAGTGAAGATTGAAGACATCGAAGCGCTCTTTGCCGACGTCGGAAAGGCCATCTACGTCAAAATTTGCAAAGTCGGGGGCCGCAAATTGAGTGAGTGGAATGTGGGAATCAATAGTAGTAGTAGTAGTAGTAGTAGGTAGTAGTAGTAGTAGGTAGTAGTAGTAGTAGTAGTAGTAGTAGTAGTAGTAGTAGTAGTAGTAGTAGTAGTAGTAGTAGTAGTAGTAGTAGTAGTAGTAGTAGTAGTAGTAGTAGTAGTAGTAGTAGTAGTAGTAGTAGTAGTAGTAGTAGTAGTAGTAGTAGTAGTAGTAGTAGTAGTAGTAGGAGGAGGAGGAGGAGGAGGAGGAGGAGGAGGAGGAGGAGGAGGAGGAGGGGGAGGAGGAGTAGTAGTAGTAGTAGTAGTAGTAGTAGTAGTAGTAGTAGTAGTAGTAGTAGTAGTAGTAGTAGTAGTAGTAGTAGTAGTAGTAGTAGTAGTAGTAGTAGTAGTAGTAGTAGTAGTAGTAGTAGTAGTAGTAGTAGTAGTAGTAGTAGTAGTAGTAGTAGTAGTAGTAGTAGTAGTAGTAGTAGTAGTAGTAGTAGTAGTAGTAGTAGTAGTAGTAGTAGTAGTAGTAGTAGTAGTAGTAGTAGTAGTAGTACTACTAGTAGTAGTAGTAGTAGTAGTAGTAGTAGTAGTAGCAGCAGCAGCAGTACGAGTAGAACCGTACTAAGCCCGTGTCATACGCACGGCTCCGTGCGTGGTATGATTGTACAATTGAACAACTCGAAGAAATGATCGATTCCCACTGCCTGTATCTGCCTGTATCACCTACTGTAGGTGGTTCGTGCCTCACCTCTGCCTGTATCATCTAGATCACGTAGCCCGTTGGAAACCGTACAGTCTGCATGATGTATAGGGCATGTTTTCTGGGTTGGATACGTACTGCAGTAGTAGACAGGTCCTGCACATCGTCTCGTAGCGGCAGATTAGGATCTAGATGATCTATATGTAGACGATCTACATGAACACGATCTATCTGCCTTGTTAGATCTAGATCACCCAGTGGAAACCGATGATCTGTACATGATCTGTACATGATCTGCACATGATCTGTACATGATCTATACCCGATCTGTCCGAGGTGTGGTTCGGTCGGACCTCCTTTTGTGCCACTCCTACCCTCGTCTTACTCCCCAGCTCCAGCAATGCAGCGTATCATACAGCAGTAGTTACCCACACACATGTCGATGCCCATAATTATGGAACGGCTTTCCTGTGGCCTGGTTCGACCGAATCCGTGCTCTCTTTTTCGTGCCGTTTTGCTCTTTTCTCTCTCGTGCATCGATCGATCAACTTATGGCAGCCTCGATTTTCGTGGAGTTTGAGAAAAAAGAAAGCGCGGAAAAGGCGATCGAGAAGTCTGACGAGTTAACCTACGAAGGAGAGACCCTTTCGGTGAGCTTAGGTTTGGAGGGGAGGACTCACCAATCATTCGACAAGTTTGTTTGGTGCCCGTATTTTGATCGGCCTTGGATCGGGTAGCTTGGTTTGCCCCCCCCTGTCGGCGGCTTATTATATATCAGGTACCTGGTACCTATTACAGAGGACCATAGTAAACAAGACCAAATGTTGTTAGTAAAAACATGTAAATATCTAGGTTTTTGTGTGCACCGTAGGTCCTATTTACTATGTACCCCCGTAATAGAGGTATCCAGGTTTGGTGTGGAGGACTCAGGCCCGGGCGGGGTGAGCGAGGAGGGCGCCAAGCGGAAGCAGGGTGCAATCTGTCTGTGTGTGGGTGTGGGTGCGCTGACCGATCGAACATCCCCGAAAAGTCAGCCCCCAACGGTCTTTTCTTTCGTTACCGCCTATTAATACAAGTGGTTAGGTACCAGTAGAGGTACCTGGTATATCGTTTTGGGATCACTCGGGGATTGGAGTGGAATGTTTTCGTCCGATGGTAAGAGTAAAAGAGTTAAGTCTGCCATCAATACCAACAGTACCACCTACAGTAGTTTGGGTTCCGGGAAAAGGGCTTCAAGTCTTCCTTCCTTGTCGGTACTCCGTTTAGGACGTCAGTGTCTTTAGGTCAGTTTTGGGGACAAACTACTTGGAATTTGAGGGGTGTGTCCCCAAAACGGAAATGCGCGCCTAGAAGGACTAAGGTGTTGTTCGTTGTTCTTGCTTAAGTATATATTTTGTGGGGCATATGCGCGGGTTTCTTTAAGTGCCGTGTAGTTTTTGGCTCTGAAAAAACGCTGACGATTTACTGTTGGTTATTTCTGTTGCTTTTTTTTTCGTGGTCCGACAGGTTCGCGCAGCGACTCGTCCGAATGAGCAGCACTCTGAGAAATCAACGCCCGCAGGTGAACGAATACATACAGGATCGCTATAGGAGGCCACGTCGTACTTTACATTTATCTAGATGTACAAGTTATACTACTGTACGTAGTGTAGTATGTACTGGTATACATGTAACTGATACAGCTGCAGAATGCTTTCCATGGTACATCTATACAAAAGTATCATACACCAGTCATGCTGATACTGTCTTCAAGTAGTGTAGTAATAGTAGCATACCAGGTGCAAAATACCGCCGTACACGCGAAGAGCACACGAGGGCACTTTGCGCCTTGTCTATGACCAGCGTTGCGCTGTAGCATAGAGTAAAATTACTCGTAGTTGCACAGCAGAGTAGCATTCCTACGCATTGCTACTGGGATATAGTTGGATAGCACGACGACGTACGATATACTAATGCCTGTAGTTACGATATCGTTCGGTATTTTTCTTGTGAAAATGATTAAACGTTGAACGTTTTTATTGATCAAGAACTCTACGGCAAACATTTGCGGTTCCATGCAGCAGTGTTAGCTTTAATAGTAACGCAAGAGTACAGTATGCATATGAATATACTGTACAGTAATATCATACCAGGTACCTGGTACGCACCAGCTATTAATAGTCGTTCCGCTATCGGTAAAACCGTGAAAATCTCTTGCGTTAGGGTACTGCACCTACTGCACCCTCAGTCGAATGTTGCACCTACTGCACCCGCAGTACAATATTGCACCTACTGCACCCGCAGTACAATATTGCACCTACTGCACCTGCAGTAGATTACTGCACCTACTGCACCCCCGATGGTAGAGGTGCCGCACCTACAGAATAAGGAAATGCTTTCGTGGCCACTTGTCGAGCTTTGCGATTGACGTTGCGCTCAGTACCTCCACGTACGAAATAATGTTTTGCGACCATCGTATGCCATAGTTTAATGAAGTGTGTTCTTCACATGAAACCGCTATTTGTACCCGTTGGCATCCAATCCAACACACCCAGTGTCCGTGCTGACGTTTCATCCTATGAATGGAGGGATACATGGTCTGCTGTAACAACACAAGAGACAGAGATCGTAAATCGCAAATACAGCAGTGAAAAGAGTAGGCAATGCAATACCAAGGGTACTGGGTACGAAAAACAAAGCATATTCGACACACCAGATAAATCGCAGGAGAGGAGTACATATGGCGAGATACGACACTCGTATACCCTGGTATGTAAGATCATGTTGTGCCATTTCATTGCGCCCCGATGTCGCGCCGTCCCTGCTTCCCTTTTTTTTATACAATTATGTCTGCAAATGTAGTGATCATTTGTTTGTCGATGATATTATCCTAGCGACCCTTCGTTTTGCGGGCAGAGTGACGTGTATCCTTGCCAGTATATGGTGGCGATGTTAGCGGTTGTCTCAATATGACATGTTGTGTGCCCCCTTGCTTTTGTATTTGCCGCCAGCCGAGCCGCCGGCGCCTGTCGTGTTCGACGCGGGAAAGATCATCCATGTGAGTTTTCAAGCATCAAGTAAAACCGATCGTCGAGTATGAAGCCTCTTGATCAAGTCTCAAGCGTCACCTGTCCACCTTTTGGTTTGTTTTTTCTTGGCATGTGTGTGTCTCCTTTCGATTCGGAATTTCCTCCAGGTAGCTAGGACCTGGGCAGTAGGCCTGCCACTGTAGCGCGTACAGTTGCCGTCACCTACTGCCACACCTACTGTAATGGATTTTACTGATATATAGCACGTACAGTAGTTGTGACACCTACTGTAACGAACGTACTGGTGCGTAATAGCGCCTACGGTTGTGGCGCCTACTGTAATGGGCCTACTGCTATACATGGCACGTACAGTTGCGACGTATTGCAGCACCTACTGCGATGGACCTACTGCTGTCGATAGCATCTACGGTCGTGGCACCTACTGTAATGTGCCTCCTGTAGCACCTATTACTAACAACAGCTGAACCACCTCGCGGTGAGCGGTGCGCTGATCATCTTGGCAGCGGCAGCACCCACCCCACTCGGCGGCCGCAGCTACGGGGGAACATACTATATATTGTCAGAATAGCAGTAATCAGGACCGAAAATGGCGTGTACACATAGGGGATAGGGAGATGCAAGATTTTTGGGTTCGTCCTGGGCTCTGATTACTTTGTACGAGTATGGCCTATTTTCCGCAATACACGCCTGGTAGGTGTCTCATTGCTAAATGACGCGTGCTGCGGAGGGGGCAGGCAGCAGCACCTACTGCTGTAACGTTTATGGGACTACAGTAGTAAGCACAGTAGCCCCTTTCAAGTTGACTCTAGGTAGTTCAATCGGGACTGGAGGTCCCTTAAATAGGTACCAGCGCCCCCTGCCGGAGCTAGGGTTGGCACCGGCCCCTTAAGTTATACCAGGTAATCAGTATCATAGTGGGAAATAATGGTGGGCAGGACATTTGAGGTCCCTTTCATACCGTTTTCCCTTTTAAGGGCTACCTTAAAGGGGATTCCTTCGAAAGAGGATGCCTCTGCTGTTTGCACCCATTTTGATGAGCTCCGTGCCTATCGACAAAAAACAAACTCTCGATTTTTCCAAGAAAAACGTGTCCGTGGTTGTACCTCTTGAATGCCTCCGATGGCTGCAGGTGACTGGCATTCCTGCGGCGGGTGTGTCGCGCGAGAGCCTTAAGGAGGCCGTGAACGCCTGCGGCACTGCTCTCTACGTCGACTTCTCCTTCGGAGAGCTTGAGGCTTGGATCAGGTATTTTATGACATGGTGTAGTTCGGTCCTCGATTTGAGCAGCTTGAGATTTTGTTTCATGCATCCTGCAGGAGGCCATACTACCAGGTACAAGTTCGCGCGATCGGAGTATCATTATTGATAGTATGACGCACAGCTTGCAAAATACGAGTTTCGACGAAATCCTCGATCTCGAAAGTGGATGTATTTTTCAAACTCATGTATACATTCATCCCGGTACCTGCTACATGCAGCCTGCTATATACCAGGTACCTGGTACATGTATACCATAACGCGAGGCTGTCATGTCAGGTTATGATGTACTGGTGTAGTAGTTTCCTTGCCTTCGAGCGTACGAGGGCCACTGTTGCTGTTGCTGCTGTTGCTGATGCTACTATTACGGGGAACCATAGTTAATAGGAACAAATATTGTTAGTAGAAATGGTTAAATATAAAGGTTTTTATGTATACCACAGGTCCTATTAACTATGGTCCCTCGTAATAGTGTTGTTGCCTTTCCAGCGGGTTCGTGGGTATGTTTTCGATATTGGAGGGCATAGGAGAGTACAGGAAATAAACAGAAAACGACGTACACTACTTACTACGGTCAGAAAAACATCAAACCGAAAATGGCGAGAATCCGGAACGAACTCAAAATCCGGTTTTGGTTTTTGAATTTTGAATTTTACTTTAATCGTTTTCGGTGCATACCCCCCCCTTCTCCTTTCTGGGGCTCTTAACCCTTTTAGAACCGCAGTTCCGTTGTGGGGACAATCCAGTCAATTTATAAGTAATTTGTCCCCAAAACGGGACTGCGGTTCTAAAATGAGAGTGGCATATCGTTTTTTGTTTTGTGGTATGAGTATGTCTGTTGCAGCTGAGGTATAGGGAGACATGTTGACAGCGGGGCTAATTTTATCCGCCACAGGTGTTGCTTAAGAGTAGAGGATGTTCCTGACCTTGTCGTTCGATTCTACTAGTTAGGGGGACCATAGTAAATAGGACCAAATATTGTTGGTAAAAATCGCGAAATATATAGGTTTTTGTGTGTACCGTAGGTTCTACCAGGTATTTAATATGGTCCCCTGTATTATCAATAGCAAGTTTACCTATTACCCCTTTTAGTATCAGAAACCTATGTCTGACTCCAGTTCCAAGTATCTGATCCCCACAAGGGGAGTGCGTTTCTATTAATAACATGGCTAATCCACTAAACAGGTCCTATCCCTTGCCTTGTACCTTGTAAGACTGCAGTCCCATTTTGGTGACAGAGTACTTGAGATTAAAGTGGTTTGTCGACGAAACGTGACTGCAGTTTTTCCTAGATGGGTTACCACTTATAAAGGCAAATACCTCGCTGTATGTCAGGCCATATCGGGGCAGCCAGACTTTAATCCTGTCTCTCTTAAACCGCACAAGGCGCGTGCTGTATCCTTTGTCGCCCATGCGCGGTCAGGGTATTGAAAATAGTTTGGAGTGCAAATCCCTCGGCGTACTTGTTTTTTTTTTTTGCTGATTTACGCTTTTTCCAGAAGAAGTGTGGCTTGTTTTCCTTCTTGCAGCAAACACCTGTCGCTTGTTTTGGGCGCGTAGCCCAGCTCCCCTACGTAATATTTTTGTTCGGAAAAAAGGAGGAAAGTTGCTACACTCCATCCCGAGATCAGAATGAGAAAAAAAAAACAGACTAGTGAGATTTCTGGACGATTTTAGAAGTAAGTATGACATTTAAAATATGTTTTACTTGGTTTTTAGTATACCGCTCTGTCTGCGATTAAAAAAAAAAGTCGTTTGTCGTTATTTAGTATTTTGTCGTTTTTCCGACGAATAATCCTGGTGTGCCCCATGGTTTAGACCCACCCCCTTCCCCTGGTCTATCGCCATACGACTACGGCCATGCATGAGATCGAGAGCATCTCTCCTATCGAGTACACTCCCCCCTCCCCCTTGTCTTGGCCATTTTTTTCTCCGCGCGTTCATATGTTTTTTCCATGCCTGAGAGTGAACAACCCCCCCCCCCCCCCCCCCTGCTCCGTCTCGAAACGGACGCGTGGTTAATGCTCAATCAAATGAGTTCAGGTAGGCAACAAAAATGAGTACGCCGCCTCCGTAGGGATGCGAGGGTCCATCTATGCTCACACGACTATGGGCATGCATCTATCGACCGCACCCCCCCCCCCCCCTCCCTCCGTCTCGAAAGGGATGCGTGGTCAATGGTCAAATGATTAAGGCAAGGAACAAATGAATACGCCTCCCCCCCTCCCCCTTCCTCCCCTTTTTTTTACTCGGTGCCGTGATTGTTGTTGCCATGGTGTCACAGAATGGATAACGCCACCGAAGCTACGGCGGTTGTCGACGGCGCGAAGGAAGGAGGGTTAACCCTGGGGCCCGAAGTGGAAGAGAAAGGGGCAGTCACGCTGCTGGAAGGGGAGGTCGAGCAGGCGTACTACGTGAGTAGGTAGTGTATCGAACTGCCAGCACGCGGTTTCATTTACTAATGTATTTTGAGAGAACAAAAAAAGAAGCTATGGCTGTGAGATCGAAAAATTCAAAACTTCCTCAAAGCTCATATTTAGAAGCTTGGTGTGACATTACATTTTTGCAAATAAATATTTTAGCCCTGCGCCGGACAGATGAAAGTGAGAGGTTAAGGTTGCCACTACTGCAACACAATAATGGCGTCCCGGGTTAAAACAACGGCGTCGCCCTATTGTTGAATGTCGGTGTTTACACAGACTGTAGAAACCTTCAGGTAGATGCTTGTATAGAGCCGTTGATCGAGTCGTTGACGCCCTTTTCGCCCCTGCAGAACGTGTACTACAATATAGTTACAACCAATTTGGCGCCGAAACGTGTGTGTTGTAGTCCTAGCCTTGAATGAAACCAACACAAAATAGCCAGATCGCTGCATCCGCGGAGTCGTTGCTCACCCTTTCGGGGGGGCAGAAACTACTAGGAAGTAGACTTGGAGTTCCAGTGTTTACCACTGAAGGATAATTTATGAAGTAGGAAGAAGGTCAACACTGAACAACCCCTCTGCCAGGAAAGTATGCCAAAAATGTCGCGCAACTAATGCTACCACCGAATTCAGGCTTTGAAACTCGATGTCCACATTCTCCCACACTAAACCCGACATATATGTATATATACATGTCTCCGATTTTTTCAGGAACCCCAATGAGATTCTGAGTATCCAATTTTAACTCCAACGTCCTCGGTGTCGGACTCAGTATGCGATGGTCGTAGTGCTCATCGTTCCATCTGCTGGGTGTTTTCTAAGTGAGTGAGCTTTTACGGGCTCTTCAAGTAGTAGAGATTCGCTTATTTCCCTGTATTTTGAAGGGATCATGGTGATAGTCGAACAAACGACCTACCTCACTATTCATGTTCTCACGCCCTGTCTCCTTTGCCAATGTAGGGAAAGTAGGCCCAAAATGTCGCACAGCAAATGCTTTCGCGGAATTTAGACTTTTGAACTCGATTCCCGCCACACCTCGTCTACGTACACTCGATTCGGAAGAGTAAGTAAGTCAGTCGTACTGCTGAAAACAAGCCGCGCCATGCTCTACCTTCTCGATGCACCCGGCTGCACCCGACTCACGCACAGTAGATGCTCGCGCCCAACCAAGAGCGGAGCAAGCTAAGCGGGTCCAAACACACGGCCCATTATTTGGTTTATCGTAGTATTTTCCGCCTCCTCTTTCAGGGTGAGCCCTGGTTTCTACCGACATCATATAAAGCGGCATTCTGCCCCTAGGGGTTCTTGATACCCCGAGCCGGAATTGCCGGGCTCCCGCATTAATGCCTCCGTTGTTGGCCCAGTAAAACACGCGTTATTGGTCGCGCGCAGTGGGACATTGAGGGGAGAAAAATGGAGTTGAAGAATTATGCGATGCCTTCCTGACGACATTTCTGGGTGGTTTTGTTCTGTTCTTGAGAACGCGTTGAAAAAAAGGAGGGCAAGTGTTTTGCGAACTGCCATGGCCCGGTGTCTCTTGCGTAAAAAATTGAACAGAAATACGAAACGCCGTCCTGACATTTTGTTTGCGCTTCTTGTTCTTGTTCGACAATTTTTGTACCAGGAACGCAAGGAGAAGGCCAAGGCCGAGAGAAACAAACGCGGCGGCGGCCGGGGACGCGGCCGTGGAAGGGGAAGGGGAAGGGGCCGAGGTGGGGGGCGGGGACGCGGCCGTGCGCGGGACTGAGCAAGGAGCCGGTTCTGCTGTCAGAATGCTGTTGCTTTCCGCCAACCGATATAAGGATGGGGCATTATTCGCAAGCTTCGGCTGTCAGGATAAGCTGATTTTCTCCGCTCGGCAGAAAAAACGTGGTCGTTTGTTCGCGCGCTGTTTCGTACGATCATGCCGGCCTATGGTACGGTTCGGACCTCGAGCAGTATATCATAGCGTGATTTGTGATCTAGAGTCTGTGATCTGTAATCCGTGATTCCATCTGTCATTTCTGTCTCTTTTTTTTTGTGCGGTGGAATCGTCCACAAGTTAAGGTAGAAGTCTGCCCCCTCGGCGCTGGTTGCCCACCCCAGTCCAGCACACACAGTGCTCTCGCGTGCTAGGGTACCGGAAGGGTGCCGGCAAGACCTCGTACAAGTGACGGCGTTACCCAAAGCCGTCGGCCCCGCCAAGTGGTTCCTTGTGGCCTTCCTGTCTTTACGGCGGCGATAGTATAGCTTCGTGGGCAGCGAGTTAGCCTTGTCGGGTACATACCGGGTATTTTACAGGATAACACGGGAGTAATAGCTCGAAGGAGAGAAACAACGTTTTAGTGCCGGCAGCGCTCTGCTCGGCCGTTTTTTTCATGGAAAAATTACGATGAATGATTCCTGGATGACACGTGACGTCACCCAAGGTGACGTCACTCACTTTCTGCCCATGTTTTTTTATGTTGCCGCGGGTGATGTCACTAGTTGGGAATATTGAAAAGGAGACGCCTGGGAAAATCGAAGACAAGCCGGAGGGAAAGGGTGAAACAAGGAACATTTTTTTCCCTAATTCGGGCCCAATAACTTACCATAACATGGGAACGTAGTTTTGCGCCCAGCAGCATCTTCGACAACGACCCAAAGATAGATATACCATCCGGCTGGAGAACAGGCCTCTCTCAGTGAGAGGTATTTCTTCATCGATCGGTGGTGTAGCCATTGTACTGTAAGCTCCCGCACGTGAACACAAAACATTTGAGCAATTTTGGGAGTTTTTGGTTCCATGAATAACTCGCTCGCTCGATTCTGGCAGCCTGAGACTGGTGCCTGGCGCTTCCGACGCCCTCAGACACCCCACCGAGAACATGCCTCAATTTCGCGGGCTATAGTTTTCTGTGAGGAGCTGTAGCTGTCCGCAAGTGAAGTGCAAACGTTCAGCTAGGGTTTGCTTTTTCGTCTCATTTTGTGCACCCCAAATTTCGAGCACTGCAACACCTCTACATCGAGGTGTAGTCCTCCGTTGAGAAGCTCGGGCGAGCAGTTTGGAGGGAACCACGAGCTCCTGTGATGAAATTATTTCGGGTCACACCCGATTTCCGGTAGGAACGAACCAGCCCAAGTTCCAAACGCAGCGTGTTTCAACAGCGATGTTTTTTTTGAAATTTTATTTGCCGATAAAACATCTACCTGGTAGATATTACGAGTCATCCGAAACTCGGGAACCAGAAGATGCTACGAGAAGAAAACAAGCTTTTTACGCGACGTCAGAGGAAAAAATGGCAATGGAATGAATACCGGGATTTCAGAGGGAAACATTAGGCGGAAGTAAGTGACTCTTAGCGGAATCCCCGCAGAAGGCGTGTATGCGCGGTTCCTGAGATAGAGTAGGCAGCCCGCCGCAGAGGTAAGCACTATAGCCGGTGTCAATCGACTGGTTGTTGAAGCTTCAGCTCTCAGAAGAACGTATGACACAAGATGACCCTCAAGGCTAGTGTCGATTATAGTCTTCGCTAACAGATCAAGTTGAGGAGAAGAGAAGATACGTGGGAGAGTGAGCGTGTGCACGGTCGATCAAACGCGGAGGCCTCAAGCCTTAGGACCTCCAGCATGCGGTGAAAACTAAAGCTCGAACAAAAAACCTGCTTATACTGCTGTGCTGTGGCCTACCAGGTACTCGCTAACGGTGACTATGATGCCGATCAGCGACTCGGTATAGATAGCTGGCTACTGCTGGGTAGCATGGTAGCTATCCTTAATACGACCCCTCAATGGAGGTGATAATAGTCAAAGTTGCTACCGTACTTTCAGCTATCGGATTGGACTACCCAAAAACTAGGTTATAATGTCTCTTGCTTGATCCTTGCTGCAGGTTCTAATATTTACCAATTTCGTTGTATCTCCTCGAAAGATAATACTCTGGTCCCTTGGTCGGTGTACTTCCCTGTACTGTTTGTCTGCATGTTTTACGTGTGCATCCGTAGCTACGTCGCAACAAAAGTTCATTACTCCTTTGGGGCGTCGCAACAACATTAACCGTTCCTGCTTCGCCTGTGATGGGTGACCAACCCTTGTGCAGCTAATCCAACAACACGCGTAACCTGGCAACATATCAAAGCGTCCTCCTGCTGTGACCGGTTCGCGGCATGGACGAGCATGCACACCGCAAATATATCACGCAGACCTGGGAACCCGCGCGAGTCTCACTATACAGTACATACACCAGACAGACATATTCGGCACAATATTGTTTAGTACACTATCTACAGTACTACGCGCCGTTACTAGCCGCAGATTTTTACTTCTGAAAGGATACCACCAGTCGAATAGCAGTTTTAACGATCATACTTCGCGTCTGAAGCATATTCTAAACTGTCATGGTGTTGTACTGTTCAGACTGTAAAGTAGCATTTGAAGACAGGTTTGTGTCGGAGAGAGACAAAAAGTGCTCTCAATAACTGCAAAACTCACAACTGTTCCAAATCTCATTTAGTCAACCAAAAACATAGAAATTATCATGTACAGTAGCAGCCTACCACGTTTCTGCCCCTCCCCTCGTACAGAGCAGACGTGGGGTGCTACTACAACACAAACCTTGCACAAATAAACTAGCAGCCGAACCATGTGTGGTGCTACGTACTACGAGCCAAATATATGTTGCCGTTAAGTGGATGCGACCCCGCGATGCTGATGCCCCTCCCAGCGGTTCAGATGATGTCCAACGACCCCAGAAGCGATGTTATAGCAGCCCTAATTTGGGCTCTGGGGACCACGAACTCGCACTACTAATAATACTACTGCTAAAAGCTTCGAATGCTGCTAGAGGTGATTCCTAGAGTCCAACTCCCACCGTAGTGACGGGGTACGACGGAGGGAGTAGTTTGCCACGAGACGAGAGTTCCTGTAGGGAGCGAGGCGGGGCGGAGGCAAGGGCGGAAAGAGGCGAAGGCAGCCTACCACGAACGAGTTACACCGAGATAGAGAAGAGACCAGAGCTTGCATATCGTCATGCATGATGAGTAGCATTCGCTTCCCACAGTACTCCATAGCCAGTGAATGGAAGTTAAAAAACTTGCGGCGATCGGACGGGAGGACGGTAGGGAGGCAGAGGGACGGAGGGGGCCCGCCACGGACGCGCTGTAACGAGCTGGCGACAAGACGAGAACTTGCTTATGGTCGTGCATGACTACAGTAGCACTCGCTTTCCATATGCATTAATACCCGCTAACCACACACCAAGTGTGATTTCTCATTTCCTGGATATTTTCTTAATACTACTCGTATGAGGGGTGGGCGTGGCAGCACCCGACTTTTTTGGTTTCTGGATTTTGTTTTTCACTTCCTATTTAGTTTTCTGGGTGGCTAACTTTTCTTATCGGATGCTTTCTTATATAATCACGGGAAATTTTTGCGTAGGTTCGATTTTTCAATTCGATAGTGTTGAAATTAGTGTAGAGAGGATAGTGCGAACTTGTCATTTTGTGGGAAGCACGCACTCTCGAATCAGCTGTTCTGTTCTTAAGGGATGCAGACAGACAGACAAACAGACAGACAGGACAGACAGACGGACAAAACTGCATTTAGCAAAAAGAGACTCAGTTTTACAAACTCAGAATAGCAACAGACTGCTGTAAGTCTCCTGTCCGAAACTCAACGGAAAACCTCAAAAGTGGTTCGTGAGGACATAATCAAAATGCGCGAGGGTGAGCGCAGGACTAAGCAGCAACCTGCATGCAGCAACGAAGGTGAGCGCAGGATTAAGTAGCAACCTGCATGCAGCAACATCCCACATATGTCATATGCATGCAGCAACATCCCACATATGTCATATGCATGCAGCAATCTTCCCACATATGTCATATGCATGCAGCAACATCCCACATATGTCATATGCATGCAGCAACATCCCACGTTGTTTTGGTATATAATGCTGCATCACACATGCATCCATTTTTTCACGCGAGATTCGACGGCCCAGTAGGCTCCTATTTGCCATGAAGGTTTGTCAGCTCTACACTCTTGATCTACATTACAGCACTACTACTGTGCGCAGTTCCTCTAAAAAAAGCACTGTTTCACCGCCTATCACAGAGGGCAGCCGTAGACGACCTAAATCAACGCATAGATACAGGACCGTCTCTCTAACCTAAGCCTACCAGGGCAGTGCCAACAGGCGCTAGCAGGCGCTAACAGGCACTGACGTGCGCCTTTCAGCTTCGCAAAGGGTTTTTGGGCCAAGATACCCTGTATATCAGTTTTTTTCGGCTGCTGCATTTTTGCGGCATATCCCGGCTTGGCAGGCTCAAGGAGGTAGAGCGCCGTTCCGTTAGGTGACGCTGCCGATCTCTATCGGTATCTGCCTTGTTTTAGAAATGAGAAGATGACGGGACGTTCTTTTCGTTATATTGAAACGGACCTTCCTTGCGGGGTGAGGTGAATCAAGATTGTCTGAACCGTTCACACGTCCACACACCTACCAGGTATGGGTTATCTTCGATTCCCACTTACTAATGATCTTGATGATCTAGATTTTTCAGGGCAGAATGATCTGAATGATCTGTAAGATCTGTATGATCTAGCCCATGTTACCGGGTTGGAGCCGTATAGTCTGCATGATCTAGCACATGTTTCCTGGGTTGGATCTGTGCTTCACAAATCCTGTACATCATCCCAGAACGGCAGGCGAAGAACTGCGTAGATAATCCATCTGTAGATGATCTGCTGCACATGATATATCTGCCCGCCGTGGGCAACCCAAAAAAAAAGGACGGTCCACACTCTCCATCTATTCCCGTCTGCGTACGTAGTGAACGGACTACGTATGTCCAAGCTGGAATACAGTATCATCAAATATATCTTCACGAAAACTCAACAACCGTCAAGATTTATTCACGAAAACTGCAACATTCGTCCAGATGATCGCTCCACGAAAATTTCAACAACCGTCAAGATTTCTTCTTGACGAAAAAGATCAACAATGGTCGAGATCTCTCCACAAAACTTCAACATGCCTCAAGATCCTACTCTTCACGGTACCTTCAACTTTCGGCAAGATCTCGAGATGAAAATATTCAACAACCAGCCGTCAAGATATACCTGTTTACATCTTCACGAAAATGTCAAGCTTCCGGACATGAAAAGCTCCCCCCTCCCCATCATTCAGTCGTCTATGGCAATAACCTCCGGCGTACCACTTTCCACGGCCGCCAAAGAAACCACCTCCGCCTCGCCCCCTCCACCACCACCACTACCACCACGACTGCCTCCACCACCACCACCACCACCACCTGGAGTAACGGGGCGCGTTCGAGAGCCGAACAAGGCAGCAGCAGCAGCAGCAGCAAAAACGGGGCGCCTAGGAGAGCCGAACAAAGTAGCAGCGCCCTCCGCAGCACTCCCAACGCCCCCCCTACCCCCCTTCCCAAACGCCGCCCCAGTCTTGCTCCTTTTTCTGCCGGCACCGCCCCCTCCGTGAGAACTCCCAAACCCCGCCGCGGCTACCCCTTGCCCCGTTACAACAGCCGCCTGCCTTTTCACCCCACTGGATAAAGGCGATGGTGATAGTGATGGCCATGCCCTTGCCGAGCTCGGAGCGCGGCCAAAGTAGCTGAGCATATCCTTTGGCGGGGCTTTCACGAGGAGGAGGGCTTTGGGGTCGAGTGGGGAGGTGATCTCGATAGACCCTCCCCCTCCCCCTTCGACAATTAACTTCCTGACTTGCAAAGCTTCTGCGAGGTGTAGCCGTAAGGTCGGCAGGGCTGTCGTCGGCATTCGGACGCCGACCAGCTTCCGCCCATCGTCCAGAATGACTCGGTAAACCTGCGGGCAAAATGTTTGTGGAGCGCATTTGCTTTCCTTGATCAATTTTCGACTATTTCGGCTTTCTCTATCTCACAGTCTGTGATCCAACATAACATTGTGCGTCTTTAGGATAAAGAATCAGGACGGGCAATGCCGTCAGGGTAGAAGGAACGGTTGGATGTGTGAAGAAGGCATACATCGGACAGATCATGATCTATCTATCTACTGCAGATCCTCTAGGCCCTATCATTGACGTAAATATCGTGTTGCGCAAGAGTCGAAATATGCAGACCAACAGCACCACGGGGAGAGCTCCGTCTTCCCGGAGAGGCTCGTTGGCACGTGGGCGTTGACAACGCAAAAACGCCTCCCGAACCTCGCAACAAAATCCATCGGCCATCCCGAAGCTCTCAAACATGATGACCAACAAGACGATGCCTACGGCCAAGAACGGCGTCGTACCTGTAGTATTCGGCGAACGGAGTAATATCGTACCGAGTACGTATGTGTGTCTCGTATATAGCCCACGCACTACCATTCTGTTCCTTTGTTGGTAAATTGTGCAATGAGACCCGTGCGGGTCTCAGGGTCTGCGAGTTTTGTTTTTTCGTATTTGCGGTCTGCACGTGCTTGCCCATGCATCAAATACTATTATGGTGCGATGGCAGCATAATCACCTTGAGCGCCTGCTCTGCCTTCGACATTTCCGCGCGGCAGGTGACCACGGTTTTTTCAAGGGCAGACCAAATAGGCAGGAGAGAACCCGACAGAAGGCCTAGGGTTACCTTCCTCGAACCCCGGTAATCCGCACCGTCTGACGAGATGTACGCCTGACAACGAAAACAACCAAAATGGTGCCGCCGCCGCCGCCGCCGCCGCCGGCCGAAGTAGACGCACCACAGCAGTACGCGGGAGCACTTAACAAACGAAGGAGAATAAAGAATGGCTCGAATATTTGCACGAAGCGTCCGTAAGTAATTGTACTCTACCGAAGTGTGGAGTGTTCATACTATTAACAATATATCCCCCTTTAGTGTCAAGCATTATGAATTTGTATCAAGGTCAAAGGTCGAAGTATGCAATGGTACTACTACGGGGGGCCATAGTTAACAGGACCTATGGTCTACACAAAACCTATATGTTTACCAATTTTTACCAACAATATTTGGTCCTATTTACTATGGTCCCCCGTAATAAAACAAGTACAAGCCGTCGACGTAGTACAATAGCACCAGGTAATCCACCGCACATGGTAAACATCGACTCCCCGGAACGAAGTTCGGCTTCAACAGGAACACAAGGGGCATTTTTTCCGCGTTCGACTACGCAGAAGAACGGCAGAGAGAAAATAAATGGCACAGAACGCAGAATTATTCGTTCATACACGAAGCGCGTGAGCGTTTCCGATTCGTCAACTTTTTGTCAATTAATGCTTTCAAATCTACTTGATACACAGAATATGGGTATCCAGGAGTATCGCAGGAGTATCGAATTACAAACAACAATAGGTCGAAGTCGCAGCTTCCGTATTGGTAGTGAAAAAACACACACACACACGCACACATACATGACGTGCGCTTCGAAAGTGGAAACACCCACCAGTGTCCAGGCTTGCTGAATGGCGGCGGTGGCCTGTTCTTCGTCCGGTACTCGGTCATACTTCTCCCTCAGCTCCTGCAGGTCTAGCTCGTACGCCAAAGTGCCCGTGTTGGGTCGAGTAATCACCTGATGCAAGCAGCGAACAAACGCACAGCGCAGAAAGACCGGTCTTGGCACAAATCAAGCAATGCGACAAAAGCCAATGTGCAACGGAAATCACAACACACCTAAAAACAACCCTGCGACCTTTTGTTCGACGACGACTCTCAGTGTTTCTTGTACAATCATGTCCAACAATCGGTTGCCCACGGCGGGCATATTTGGGTATCAACAAGATTACCGCCCAAGAGCTGGCGCTCGAGAATATGGAAGGTGCAACACGACTATTAATACCCGTGGCCCTCGGAGAGCACATGGGTCCTCGGTCGGTTTATTGATGAGAGATGGAGCCGTACGGTAGGTGACGCAATCCTATCACTCAACGAGCAGCACAAAAAGAGAACAAAAACTAGGGATTCCCGCACCATTAAAGAGGCTTTTCTACCAAGCGGGGGGGGACAGGCCGACGGATGGGAGTTCCTTGAAATCCTTGACTGACAGCTTGACGCTAGGCCGTCTCCTGGCATATTTGTCAGCAATAACTACGGTGCGATAAAGGTTGGTATCTAGTGTCTTCGCATGCAATGCACAGCTCGGACAGGTGATTATTTAGATCATCTAGAACCTCACTTGCCGCTCTGAGAGACTGTGCAAGATCTGTATAGCACAGATCCAACACAAAAAATATGCATTAGATCTTGCGTGTCATACGGGTCCCACCCGGCAACATGAGCAAAATCATACAAATCATACAATATCATCGGGAATAGAGGATGTCTCGAAAGCTCTAGATCATGAAGTAGCAATCGATTTCCTGTGCCAGTAAGGGATGGTTGGTGCAAAAGAGCCTTTGCACAGCAGACCTGCTCCCGTGTAAGTCAGGCCACACGACAAAATACGGAAACAGGGACCAACTCGTTCAAAGCGCGCGAGGGCACTCCAGTTCGACGAGGAAAACTATTCGCGCTTCGCCAGGCTGCATCCATCAGACGGGTTTCAAACAATGATTTCGCCTTCGTGACGCCGTCACCGCGTAATAAGCACAGATCGGGCGAGCTCGACCAAAACGTACGAGGATAACGTGGTCAACGCGACGAAATGGGTGATTCCTCATGCTAGCGTTCAAGCCAGGCAATACAGATGGTTGATGCAATATGGAGGCGTACGACGGTAGGGGTGCACCAAATGGTCGGAGGGTCCTCACACGAGATCTATACCTACCTCACCCAAAAACTCAAACCTGTACAACATCCACCCCAAAGAACAACACAAAATGGGCTACAGTACAGGAGGTGGATAATAAAACAACGCAGAGAGCACAAAACAATGATGCTAGACTTGTTGGACTCGGTTGAAGACTCCCGCTAGTTAGAAGCGTTGGAACCCAAACGTACCAACCCCTACTGTACCGCACTGTAGAGGCTCAAACGTATCCCCCATACCGCACGGCTGAGCCCCTAACTAACGCCGCCACCGCACTGTAGAGGCATGGCTCGAATGCAAGAGCGTGACGGAGCTGGGGAGGTAAACGTATCGTCAGCAGTCGTTCAGCGTCATTAACGTTCCATGCAGGGACATCGTCGCCACCACCACCACACAGCAAGAGACCTCTCGGTACAGCTCTGTGCCGAGAGGGCACGCAGTACATGAACTGCAAAGACAAGCATGCAAAACGTATCCAAAAATCAATTCGGCCAAGCCTGTAGGTGCTTTCACTGCAGGAGCCGACAAAATAAACTATCGGGCCGATGCCTCGTGGCCCGCGATCGTAGAGCAAGCAAGCCTCATGCGACGATAGGGATATGACCGTATGGCTTTATGGCCGCAGTTCTCAGTGTTGGGGCTCCTCCAACTCAGGAAGAACCGAATATCGTTGGACTACCATTACGTGGTGCGTATAGTGTTAACCCTACCACGTATAAGGAGATGGGGTTGTTCGTCGATTTGTACTTCCTTTTTCGTTTGCCAACGTCAGCGTTAGGGTGAGGTATCTACAGCAGGTGCTCAGGCGAGTAGCATCAGACAGGTTCACCCGTACCATACCAACCTGAATGTAACGCAAAACGTTTTATCAGCTTCTCACTCGGCCCCGTCTCGACCCCTCGTAGAGCAGGCCAAAATAACCATCACCGCGACAGCCGCCGAGCATGGCCGACAGCCGCTACCACCCACCATCTGCCTGTTATGCCTGGCCTTCCGCACCGCCAGCAGCACGAGCTTCCTTTGCGTGGTAATGTCCGTGTGGCGACTGCGGTAGAACCCCGTCCCCTTGGGCTTCAGGACCGAACAGACAGCATCATCCCACGCGCACACGCGAGAACAAAGGAAAGGGGGTGCTGTTGTTGTAAGATGGCTAGCCGTCGCCCATCGAGGGCTAACTAAATGTCCGTGTGCCGACTGCGATAGAACCCGGCCCCCTTGGGCTTCAGCACCGAACAAATAACACCATCATGCGCGCCACGCGGGGAGAAAAAAAAAAACGCGCTAGGAGGGGTAGAGCTCGTCCAGCAAATGGTGTATAGACACACTGCTTGGGTGCAGCTCTAAAGGGCTTGAACATTCTGGGGGAACGTGCGACCTGATCAACCTTCTAGGAAGGGCGCGCAACAGTAGCGCAAGTATCGCCATGCTGTGTGCGTGTCGTACACTACGCTACACCCCCTTCTGTTGCACTCCAGACACACACGCTACCCCAGTGCGGTATAGTAAACCTTTCAGAAAAGAGCGGGCGACAATGTCCGTATCCCCATGCTGCCTGCGCGCGTGTGGTACATCTCCCGAGGTACACTATGTTCCACGCCGGACACATCCCCTGCCCCCTACCCCAGTAGCAGAAGCATGGGCTATCACACTGAGAGTGGTCGATACGCCAATCGCCGCTTTTGTTCAGCTTGTTTTCCCTCCCAAGACACAAGGTCCGAGGGGGTTGAGCCACTTAACTCAATTCTGCTGACAGCACGACACCTCATTAGGCCTGTACTGCCCACTGCGGTGGACTGTTTCGAAGCTACCGCGCAGAGTCCAAAGCTTGTGTCCCTGGCTGCGCATACCTGAAACGCATACTTCGTATATGTATACCAGGTTTATGTCTCGTCGAGAGAGGCAACGAAGGGGGGGGGGGTTGGCCAACTCTACTCCCGCTACTGCCGAAGCGTACAGCGACTGATGTGGGGACATACATAGCCAACCTAATGTACGTGCCGATGCGTTGACAAAGCAAAACTACATTTTGGTAAATGCTATTTATGGTTGCAAGTACCATGTGCCCACACTAACGCTTAGCCTTCTACTTCAGTATTGAAAAAAATGTCCCAAGTGTTACGTGGCAT
>JARUPZ010001028.1:0-25497 GCA_031213475.1 Nereocystis luetkeana | reverse complement strand
CCCTTTTTTTCTATCACCACAACAAGCGTTCTTTGCAGTCACTTGGTGCCACCTCTGCATCTCTCTTCACAGAGATAGAGCCTCAGAACGCGTCGGTCCATCACCGAGTCCCCGCAAGATAGCGCCTCGATACAGTAAGACCGCATATATTTTATTTATACCACGAGTTCGACTTCGCCTTGCCTTGCAGGCGGGCAAACAACGTTCGCCTCACCACAAAGCACTGACAGGTTGTCCCATGAGGCTAGGGCTACCCGTCCGACGCATGGCGACCCTTCGGTCGTCGTCGTGATGCCCTAACGTTTACGGTGTGTTACGGGGTGGGCGCACGCGGCCACTGGGAGCTGTCTCCGTCCGTCCGACGCCTGTTGCACGGCATCAACGTTCCGAAAAAGGTCCGAAAAGACAGTTGTTAGATGCGGCACACGATGGCACAACACAATTGACAGGGTGGCCGCAGCAGTGGGTTGCTCGCCATTTGACATTCGTTGCGCAAGATGGGCCGACATATTGGGCAGGCAAAGCTGTGACTTCGCACCACTGGCAGACCAAGGCAACCGGCTTGTACCTGATTCGAATGGTTGATGTTTCTTGAGGTGTGATCGCTCGCCCTGCTCTCTTAAGTTTCTTCGGTGGCTCTCGGCCGGCCGACGGCGAGGTGTCCGAGGCTGCGTCGTACGCTCGCATTATATGTGACGACTTGAGCTACAGCTGTATAGATACCTGCCTCAAGAGAGACATGGTATCTTACACGATGTCAGAATACATCAGTATCCAAGGTTGTCCAAGCGTGGTATATGAGGCTAGGGGGGCATGGGATTTATTCACTCAATTACTTGAGCTGATGTACAGTACTATTGTGGATTCATAGAGCCGGCGTCCCCGGTGGCTTGATAGGTGGTCCGCGTGCCTATCAAGATCAATTTCGTGGGTGCAAGTCTCACCGAGTGCATGCTCGCGGCTTTTTCTTGCAAAAAAAGAAATTGATTAGTGGAAAGCGCGAGAGCGTGAGTTAGCTACGTTCGATGAAAATCGACGAGCAGTGGGAATGCTGAACCCTATGCGCGACAAAAAATATAGGCACGTACCGGAGGGGAGAAGGGTGGACACCTGTGACCACGGCTTGTCCAGAAGCTCGTTGAGGGTAAAACCTCCCACGAGTAAGGCTACAACGTAGAAGTGACATTGAAAACCATTTTTTTTTTTGGAGGATTGTTTGAGGAGGCGCTACAACAGCCAGGAACATATGCCATCTTCATAAAACACGCAGCCCCTCCCCCCCCAGGTGCTTGCAAGCAGAAACTGCTCTCAATATGCCTGTCTACCAAATATTGGGTAGACCAGCCAACCGTCGATTGTCGCGTCGCCGTTATGAGAACCCCCCCCCCCCGCCTTCTCTAGCGACAGGTTCCTTGAGCTTTACACCGGCGACAACAGAGCCAGCCTGATGAAGGGTGCAGACACCGTCTCGACTGCTGACACGAAACCTCACGTTGCCACATCACTCGCTGCGACGCACACTACGATAGATGTGCACCAGGTATATATATATATATGTATATATATAACCTACGTTTTGTGAGAGGCTCCTCACTTGAGGAAATCTACACTAGTTATCAGTGAGTAAAGCCTGCCCTCGATAAAACGGGTAGACTTAACCCGATGCCCGATTGCCCTCTCTAGATAGATGCAGAAACGAATACATGCGTGCAAAGAAAACGGAATACCGGGCGCTGCAGTTTCTTTAGTTGAGGAGCATGTGCAAGAAAGGTCAGACATATATATGTCGACCTCACCCAAAGCCCGAGCTTTAGAAAAACTGAAGGGTCAACCCGACCAACTTTGCGAGGGCTTAGGTACACAGAGTTTGTTTTGTAAAAAACACAAATGGTACTCCAACTACAGTATATTGGGTATGAACTCCTCGATGCTTTTATCCCTTTTAGGTCTGCAGTCCCGTTTTGGAGACAAACCACGTCATTTCCAAGCGATTTGTCCCCAGAACGAGAGTGCAGTTAAAAAAAGGTTAAGGAACCCGTTATCAGTCAGAAATTTTGCCTCACAAGGCTAAAGAGTGCTACCCCTCTATTGTAGCAAGCGTCATTACTACTACTCCTACTCCTACTCCTACTACTACTACTACTACTACTACTACTACTACTACTACTACTACTACTACTACTACTACTACTACTACTACTACTACTACTACTACTACTACTACTACTACTACTACTACTACTACTACTACTACTACTACTACTACTACTACTACTACTACTACTACTACTACTACTACTACTACTACTACTACTACTACTACTACTACTACTACTACTACTACTACTACTACTACTACTACTACTACTACTACTACTACTACTACTACTACTACTACTACTACTACTACTACTACTACTACTACTACTACTACTACTACTACTACTACTACTACTACTACTACTACTACTACTACTACTACTACTACTACTACTACTACTACTACTACTACTACTACTACTACTACTACTACTACTACTACTACTACTACTACTACTACTACTACTACTACTACTACTACTACTACTACTACTACTACTACTACTACTACTACTACTACTACTACTACTACTACTACTACTACTACTACTACTACTACTACTACTACTACTACTACTACTACTACTACTACTACTACTACTACTACTACTACTGCTACTACTACTACTACTACTACTACTACTACTACTACTACTACTACTACTACTACTACTACTACTACTACTACTACTACTACTACTACTACTACTACTACTACTACTACTACTACTACTACTACTACTACTACTACTACTACTACTACTACTACTACTACTACTACTACTACTACTACTACTACTACTACTACTACTACTACTACTACTACGACTACTACTACTACTACTACTACTACTACTACTACTACTACTACTACTACTACTACTACTACTACTACTACTACTACTACTACTACTACTACTACTACTACTACTACTACTACTACTACTACTACTACTACTACTACTACTACTACTACTACTACTACTACTACTACTACTACTACTACTACTACTACTACTACTACTACTACTACTACTACTACTACTACTACTACTACTACTACTACTACTACTACTACTACTACTACTACTACTACTACTACTACTACTACTACTACTACTACTACTACTACTACTACTACTACTACTACTACTACTACTACTACTACTACTACTACTACTACTACTACTACTACTACTACTACTACTACTACTACTACTACTACTACTACTACTACTACTACTACTACTACTACTACTACTACTACTACTACTACTACTACTACTACTACTACTACTACTACTACTACTACTACTACTACTACTACTACTACTACTACTACTACTACTACTACTACTACTACTACTACTACTACTACTACTACTACTACTACTACTACTACTACTACTACTACTACTACTACTACTACTACTACTACTACTACTACTACTACTACTACTACTACTACTACTACTACTACTACTACTACTACTACTACTACTACTACTACTACTACTACTACTACTACTACTACTACTACTACTACTACTACTACTACTACTACTACTACTACTACTACTACTACTACTACTACTACTACTACTACTACTACTACTACTGCTACTACTACTACTACTACTACTGCTACTACTACTACATTCTCCGATACAGCTCTTCTCAACTATGGCTGGCAACCTCTTTTTTGGCGTGTTCCTTACTTTATATTGCCATTTCAACTTTCTCATATCTCCATTTGTCTTGATTGAGTACATTTCCAGTTCTGTTCTTAATACTGTATCACTAGTCGTACTTGAGCGTCTTTGGACTGTTTTAGCTGCTGTCATCTGTACTGTTTCCAACTGTTTTACGAGTTTCGCGTTCCCTTCCCATACTTTTCCTGCATATTCTAGCTTTGGTACTATCACATTCATCAGGATCCTGGATACATCTCTTAATCCTGGTGTCTAGGTACGAGTCTGTTAGGATCGCATCCATCTTGCCTATGTATGTATGCTTTGCCCTGTCCTATTACTTTTGCTATATATATATATATGTGTATCCCAAGAAGAGCAGTCTTTTGAGATCTTTACGCCAAGGTACGTATACTTGTTCACGATCGGCAAGTCATCTTCTCCCCACCTCCAACTGAAATTTATCGGGTTCACCTCATCTCCGTTTCAAACAACTACTTACTGCGCATTTATTTCTTGAAGTTCGCCGTCACCCTCCATTTTTTCCTAGAGTATTCTGGCACCTTCTCCATTTGTTCCTGCAATCCTTCGGGTGTTTCTGATATCCCCACGAAGTCATCCGCAGACATCAATCCCGACATGGTATCTTCCCCTACTGTGGCTCCCTGCCTTGCTGCTTTGACTGCTACGATCAGGTCGTTAATATATACCTGGTATCTTAAATATGGGGGGGGGTGTACTCGATAGGAGATATGTACTCGGTCTCATGCATGGCCGTAGTCGTATGACCATAGACCCTCGCATCCCTATAATGCCGGGACGGAGCATCTCGGGGTTTCACCAACCAGGCAGACATTGCCTGCACCAAGCGCGAAGCGCCGTGAGGTGTTCGGCGAGTCGCACGAAGGGTAAGCTGCATCCTACTAAGAATAAAGGGGGGGGGAGAAAATACAATATGCCCCTGACAGTGGGACCAACCGACAGACCGAATCTCAGAGCCGAAGTCGGGGTACCCTTTCCACGTGCAACGTCGTCAGCATCGCCCCTGACACGATACCACGCTTATTCACAGCAACTTTGGTCTGCACCCAGATCCTCGTGGATTACCCGGCGTTCTTCGTGTTCTACTGTTTCTATGTTGACCCGTTCTACGATAGAGGTAGCACATTTTCGCTATTATTATTTTGCTTCTTCTGAAAGACGGGGGTACCTTGAGCCCAAACCGTCGGAATGCCAATCTTGATTTTCGAAACATACATAACGTTTTCTAGACTCGGGCCATGGGATTATTCGCCGCGATGCATTTTTTTTTCTGCTGAAGTCAGTTTTCGGGTGAGGTATCGAGCTCCTTAAGTGAGGAACCTCAGAAAATTAAAGGTGGACCTCTATCGTAGAACGCCCCTCTTTACGATAGGAACCCTGAAATAATGCCGTATTCTGAGGAAGCAACATAATATGCAACTGCCACCCTTTTACGATCACGTAATACATCGTGTATTATTGGGTCCCGTTTTTTTCGATTAACATGTGTCCTGCAGTGTAACTCGTACCCTGTTCTTGCTCGCGTCGTTGCCCACCGCTTCGTTGCTGTCCCCTTGCGGCTGGCTCCCTCATTCGGGTCGTGTACAGTACCTGGTATTTAGTATTTGCATGCAAGCTTGCTGTTATTATTAATTAGCATTTCCATACGTTTTTGCATACAATTGCATACATACATACAAGCCTGCAGGCAGTTGCTCTGAAAACATCAAACACAACAGTGTACCGGTTATTATGTATATGATTGGCTGGTACGGGCTGGGAATCTTGACTAACAACGCTCGCTCGCGTTCTACACTATCTTCGGCAAAGAGACTCTACAGCAGCAGAACTCCTTGTTTTCCCGTAAATAAATGTGACCCTGGCTTTCTCACACTGTAGTTAGTGTTTTCTTACTATTAATATATACCTGGTACATACAGTGGAATACAGGTATTGTTCCGTTTGGTGTGGGCACCCACCACGCGACAGACCAACGCTATTACACCGATCGTAGCTTGCCAAAGGTGGCGGGTAGCGGGTGGGCGTGTAAAACGGATGCTCCTGAGAGCTAAGAATAATATAAAGAAGCACTGGATTTCTTTTCGTACATTCGCTTCATCACGTTGTGATGGGGTGATCTTGACAGAATGCACCTCCTGGGAAAGGAAGACATATATATGTAATGCCTGATAGGATATTTATGTGTAGATATGGGTAATACTGTATGCATATATATATGGTGCAATGATTATACAGCGTCAAACCAAACGGGCCCTCAGCACATGCTGGCCTCATAAAGACGCGTGCCGCAACCAGGTCCTGCGCTAGATGGCTTCGCCGCAAACAAAAACATGAGATAAATCACATAATTGTCCTTTCACCCTGGATACATGAATGTTTTAACTGCTGCAGGCTGCAGCGGCCCACCTACCTGTAAGCCATCCATATGCTCAAGATATATGTCTACTGGTGGTGTGTGTTGAAAACCGCATTGCCTTGCAGAATCGAAACGTACATCACGCCAGGCACCGCTACATCGCCGGTATAGGGCTAACCATTCGACGTGAAGCGACCCTCTGCACTCTACTATCGTGCTACCTACAGCGTTGGATGGAGTTAGGGCGAGCCCAGGCGGGGAATTGGAACTACAACTGTAACTGAGTTACTGCTGCATCGTCCCTGCACACGCCCGATGCGTTATGGTGCCCAAGATTCACCGTGAAACGCAACGGCTTTTATGTGCAACCTGGCTCGAGTACTACTGTTGTTGTTTCTTGAGTCGCGTCGCCCGGCCTTCGCCCTCTTACCTTTGGCGGCCCTCGATCAGCTGATGACGGTGTCCGAAAGCTTGATTTGTCTCGTTTCCTCTTGACGGCAGCTGGAAGCACACATTATTAACAGTATTATCACAAACGCTTGATCCAATAGGTCTGTTTGACCGCCGACGAACGGGTAGGCCACATCAAGGCGTCGATTCCCCGACCACCTTTCGTTCTGAAGTCCGGCGCCTCGGTCCTCTTCGTGGTGGATACATAAGATTCGATCTACTTGTGTAGGCGTGTTTTTGTCGGGGGCTGGGTCGGTTTCGTGAAGGTTTTGACGTGTTACCAGTACAACAATAGTGCAGTGATGAGTGTTGTTACGACATTATTAGTGGTAGCATTACTACTGCTGCACGTACGGTGCCTGTAATTACTAAATATATAGTCCGTGATCAACAGAGAATAGATTGTTATATCGTATGCTATCGACGGGTAGAAAACACGGTGTCATGTGAAGAACACACACACGTTATACGAGTACGTTGTCGCAAATATGTCAGGAGAGGGCCAGTCAAGGGAAAACGTGCATCGGTCAAGGGTGTTAATCCGAGTATCCCACACTAAAACCTAGCAGTTTGGCGTCTGTCAAGGTAAAAATACGGGAAAATGCCGTCCGCCAAGGGGTTAAAGTGCCGTCTCCTGACATATATATTAGCGTTGTCGTGGTAAAGAGTGTAATATCCAAGATCCAAGACCCAAGACCCAAGACCCAAGACCCTAGATCCAAGACCCTAGATCCAAGATCAAAGATCCAAGACCCAAGATCACGACCGAAACACGCTCAAATCCTGCACGCGCAATCCAGACGCCCACGGAGGAGGTAATAAGCGGTGCAGCAACACCTCCACCTTGGAGGCGGTCTACTGCAAAGCTCAAGCGTGTCCGCCCGTAAAAAGCAGGATTCGGTTTCGCATTGCAATGGATTCTGCAGTAGTACTACTATACTACTATGCAGTACCACAACAGCAGTGCAATATCGCTGCGGACCATAAAAACGATTGGTCAGTTTCGCGTGTTTTGCTGAAGGCCAAGCCCGACAAAGCGGTTGAAATCGGTAATAAAAAGAACATGGTTTGATTTACAGAGTACGGTATGGCGCGTTGCACGTCGTATGCACACCGCATACCTCCTTCGCGTCGGTTGTACATTGAATGCTTTGTTGTATACGCAACCGCTTGCTACTATTAATACTGGTATTTGTGTGCTTGATAGGTGCGAAGTGCAGCGCGTATTAATAGTAAGCAGGTGTGTGGCGAAATTGAAACCAATGTATGCCTGGTACCTGGTAGTGCTGTAGATTGTTCTACGGGTTCCCTCGTATACTGCATAGATAGGAACCAATACACCCAAAGGCCTACACATCGAACAAGCGCGCTTGTAGCGCAAGCGGAGAGGAGCGAGACCCCTAGTTTACGACCCCAGCATGTCTCTACCAGATACAGTATTAAAATTGCAACCTTGCCTAGAAGATGTCGGATGCACAAACGCGCGAGGTGTGTTTTTTTCTCGCCACGCTACACATATCCCCCTAACGCTTACAACAAACCATATATACGTGTCACTTCTCGGCTTCTCCCCGACCGGGGTGGGGCTCGGGCCTGCGTAGCCCCCAGCACGTGCCAGAGCTCGCCGACGAGTGTGGCGTTGACCTTGCTCTATCGCTGACCTAACGGAACGTTTCCTCTTCCGGTTTTTCAACGCAGCCGTACTGGTAAGCAGTGTCGTGTCACCACCGCCGCCGCGGAAAGCATGGATCTTGTAGCGAACGGAGAAGAGAGGCTGGTGATGTACTTTTGTTTGTATTTCTCCCACTCACTGCCGCTATTATAGAACACTATTAATACTACATGGAGGCATCCTACCGTGGACTCACCATGAAAGCGCCATGGAAGCATCGCAGAAGCGCGATGGAAGCCCCCGTGGAAGCAATATCTTCGTTCCACGAAAGCACCACGACCCTATCACGGAAACAGCATGGAACTCACCATGGAATAACTGCAGTCCCAATAGAAGCAACGTGTTTCCATGAAAGTGCCAGGAAATCCCATGAATCTACCACGAAAACCCCCCCCCATGAAATCCCTCATGAAAGCACTGCACTTCCATGAAATTCCCCTGGAAGTTCCATGAAAGCACCAAGGAAGTCCCATAGAAGGGGAAGCACCATGGAATTCCCCATGAAAATCCCCATGGAACGCTGAGTGCCATGCCCCGTGGAAGTAACATGGGAGCATCATGGAAGTAGAGCCATAGAAGAAGCACCATGGAAGCACCATAGAAGCACCATGGAAGCATCATAGAAGCACCATGGAAGCATCATAGAAGCACCATGGAAGCACCACATGCAAGTTCTCATGGACGCGCTGTGTTTCAATGGAAGTCTAATGGAATTCCCCACGGAGACACTGCTGTGCTGGCATGGAAGATGGAAGTTCCACGAGGGTCACGAAAAAATCCTCATAGAAGCACCTTGGAAGCACCGTGCAAACACCGTGCGTCCATGGGAGGCTCCATGATGCTTACGTGTTACCTCGATGTAGACTATTATCGGGACTTCCATGGGAAGTTCCATGGGAAGCTCCGTGAGAAATTCATGGAAATACCCTTTATCCATGGGTACTTCCATGTTGCGTCCATGGCGACTTCCACGGGGAATTCCATGTGGATTTTTTGTCGGGGACCTCGATGGAACTACAGTGCTTCCAAAAGGAGTTCCATGGTTCTTCTATGTGGGAATTCTATTGGGTTTCCATGATACTTTCGTGGAATACAATGATTCCATGGGGATTCCCATGCTGTTTCCAGAGTCCAAGGAGGCACAGTACTTCGACGGAGGCTTCCGAGGAGATGTCTTTATGGGACTTCCATGGGGATTCCATGGGGAATTCGATGGGGGCTTTCATGGTGCTTCTATGGACGAAAAGGGTCCCACGAAGACGTCCATGGGGGCTTCCATGAAGATCCTATGAAGAAACCCACGGGACTTCCATGGGGATCCCATGGTGCCTCCGTGGGACTTCCATGGTGCTTCCGTGGGTTTCGATGGGACTAACATGGAAGCACAGTGTTTCCGTACGGACTTCCGTTGGGACATCCATGGCGATCTCCATAGAGATTTCCATGGGGGCTTCCCATGGGGAAACCATGAGATCACCCGCATTCCATGGGGACGCCCATGGTGCTTCAGTGCTGCTTCTTAGAGGATTCCCATGGGACATCCATGGGACTTCCGTGGTACCTCCTAGGAGATTTCATGCCTCCATGATGTTTCCAAGGTGCTTCAAGGATGCTTGCGTAGCGCTTCCGTGAGACAGCCAAAAACCTCCGCATTGAAATCACCCCTAGAGGACCCACATATCAACTATAGAGACTATACATCTCTGTACCATAGGGCTCCTAGTGACTAGACGTGATGAACCTACGTAGTATTTCATGACTCTGGTCTAGGACGGGTGGTGGCAATCTCGCGAAGAAGTGAACCCACGGGGTGGACCCGACTGAACGTTTGCCTCGTGGGGGGGGGCGCACCAGTGCATCCAAACCGATGAGCTTCGCGTCCAACTTCGGGGAAAATCTACTGTTGTTGTGTCGTTACTTTCTCGTGGGATAGACTACGCCTCCACCAAATATACACCAACCCGCGAGAAGGAGCATTTCGGAAAGAGTCTGACAACATGAGGGCCACGGGGTCCCCAGTGAGGATCACCTCCATAATATCCTGATGAACGTGAATGCTCTTGTCGGTAAACCAGAGGGAAGGTGTACCGACGGTAGGGAAGGTGTACCGACGGTAGGGAAGCTACCCCCATTTTTATACCGAGTTTATGCCACTCGGGCGAATGGTTCTGTACCCGATCCGAATGTATGTAGTGAAACAAACATTGCGACGGCGAAGAGAGTCAAACAATCCCGTCTCGGTGCATGTCGCGAAAGAGATAATCTTATAAGCTAGAGACCCGCAAAATATATGGATGATACATTACTCACTCGACCGAGTGGCCCTGAGCGGTTGATTGTTTTAGAACTTAATAGCGACCCCCCCTGCTGTAGCATCAGTCAGTAAAGTTCGTTCGCCATGCCACAGTGCTACGCCAACCCGAGGAAGGGCGCGAGTCGGACCGCACACTCGCTGTCGCATGTATTCGCCTCTTCGATCGTATTGAGCCGAATCACTGGAAAGGGTATACTGGGGGACGGCGGGCTATTGATCTACGACCGTTGGCGACGGACCGGGATCTCCAGGCCGGTGGCCCTGGCGGTCTAGTGGTTGCCCTCGAATGCTACCCAGTTGATCCTCGAGTTCGAATCCCAGGTTGTGATATTGTGAACATGTTTGCAAAAAGGAAATGCATCCACTGCTGAGTGCGCCTAGTGGCGTGGGTAGGCGCAATTCGACGTTTGTTGACGAGAGAAGAAAGGACTGAAGTATTCTCGCGATGAAAAATGAAAGCCACGAACCGTAGTTGGGGGGGGGGAGGAAGAAGAAGAGCGAAAGAGTTTGCTATGTGACCCCGGATCAGAGACGCGACTAAGAGAAGTAGAGAAAAAGGGTGAGCACAATGAGTTGGAAGAAGAAAGAGACAAGAAAGAAAGATGGAATAAAACCAAGTATAAGAGACCAGGCCTGAACCTCATTGGGGCTAAGATATATCGATGGAACAGATGACAGCAGTGATTGATTGCATTAACCATTTTTTCACGGTTAAAGCGCCGTACAAGTGGCGACATTGAGCGCGCGTCTCCTGGAACTCCTCGGGGTGATGTTCGAGTGCTCCATCTACTTTACCCTACCCACAGCAGCCCGGGTTGCTTTGCATGGCCGGCCCTTCAATCGCCACTCGCGTTGTTTTCGACACGTTTTCCACCTGGAGTATGTCCTAAAGGGATAACATACCATTTTTTCGTCAAACAAACGGACGTCCCTTCCCGCTCATACTACCGTAGCGTCGGCGATATGGATGCGGTGCTGACCGATACCTTGTTGTCGACCGTGTCGAACCTGCTGTAGCGCCTGCTATTAAGCCCAAGCAAACTTCGAGGGGTTGGTGTGCGATCGTTCAGGCTAAAGAAGAGATGCATGCGAGGTGGAAGTAGGGAGCAGACGCGAGCAAACGGCCACTCGCTGCCCCGAGCGGTCGTAGTCTGCGAAGAAACTTGGTTGTGGCCGCCAACCAGCTTTAACGCCCGAGGGCGGCAGCCGGGGATGAGGTCTTAGCCAACTGGACGGGTCTCTTGACAAGGCGATCAGTTTGGCTTGTTCCTAAACCTCAAGGGGATGTACCGGTATGTAAAAGGAAATATGGTCTCTTCATTCGCTACGTTAAGGAGCGAAGGAGACGAAAGGCTGCCGGGCGATGCCCTCATCCGAGAGCGCTGGTTGAGGCCCTCTAATAAAATATTAAAACACCAAAATCGCTGACCCTGGACCCGACTGTCGTGAACCAATTTACGCTACACTCGCAGGCCACTTGATGAACATCCCGTCAATGTACGGAGTAGACACAGTTAGCTGGGTGTTGGCGAACCGCAAGGCGGTTGGGCTTCCCAACTGAATTCCTGAAGGTCTTGGCTGACGGGGAGGACCCGGACAACCCGCAAGCGTTCCACGATCATTGTCGCTTCGTAGAGATGGGGGGTAGTGCTTGTCGACGGAATAATGCCACGCTTCGCAGGAGCGGAGTCTGTAAACTATCGACGCATTGTTTTTGTGGTGGACGCTGGCAAATATCACGGGGCGCCTTTGTGGCTAAGTAAGTGCTGAGGTTGGGAAGTCATCATGCCAGAGGAACCATGTGTAGCACTAGACAGCGGCGCCCGGCGGTCGATATGATGTTCATGGCGCGACGCCTGCAGGAGCTGGCCAGGAAGAAGGACACCCCCTTGTACACGTGTTTCATTGACTTCACCAAAGAAAACGATTCCATTGACCGAACCATACCCTGTGGACTGTTCTAGACGCGTTCTACGATAGAGGTAGCACATCTCCGCTGAAATATTTTTCTGAATGGCGGGGTTCCTCGATCCAAAATCGTCGGAGTGCCAATCTTGTTTCGAAAAATCTTGTTTTGGGCCATGGGATTCTTCATCGGGACGCAATTTGATTTTCGCTGAAGTGAGGAGGCTTGGAAAATTTGGGGTGAACCTCCATCGTAGAACCTCTCTCTAGCCCGATTTGGTATACCACCGAGAATTTTCGCGGCCAACCGCCAAATACACGATGACGGTAAGCAAGGTTGTGCGCATCTCCGGATGGTTGGCGAGGACTGTGATCTGTCAAGTATGAAGCAGGGCCTTCGGCAGGGGCTTTCCCTCGCGCCACTACTGTTTGCACTTGTTTCTTACAGCGGTGCTGAACATGACCGATAAATAATTCCTCGATGATGCGACCGTCACGGACGACATGCTGCTACCCCAACGAAGCAAGGATTCAGGGGAGCGTAGGACGAGACTGCACGGGTCGGCGAAACCTTCGCGCAGGAAGAGGAGGGGTGGGGCACAGACGTTGTGAGACATGGGTGCTCCGATGGGGGTAAGAACCCTCTAGTTTTCGCTAAAATGTTTCTGTCTGATGGGGCTTCGCAGCCGAGGGAAAAACCTGTATCGTTCGTTTTTTCCAGGATTAAGGGCGTTAGCGTTGGATTGGGTGGACTCAGACGGGGCGGTATTGCAGTGCGACAGTACTTGTTTCGGCGGTTGGTGGTTTTTCGTTCTTTGGTGGTACCGACTTTGGCGGTAGGAGGTATTGCAAAATTTGGCGGTACTCGTTCGGCGGCAATGCATCATGGCGGTATTTTTTTTGTGGTGGGCAGTTTTTTGTTTTTTTCGGAATTGTTTCGGCGATAGACGGTATAGACAAAAATGTGGTGGCGTTGCTTCGGTGGTAATGCAACATGGCGATATATATGTTGGCGGTAGACGGTAATACAAAATATCCTGTAATGCTTCGACGGTATTACAACACGCCGGTATAGTTTTGGCGGTAGGCGAAACGCCTTTCATGGCCTTTTCGTACAGGTCGAGATGCTTGCTCTTGATGTTGGTGGTCATCATGCCAGCTGTTCCCGCCCTTTCTTCTTGCCCTCTGCTGGCTCCCACTGCTACATGAGAGGGCTGCGATTAGTCCCATTCTTTCTCTTTACACCATGCACACAACGTTTTTGTTGTTGATGCTCGGGGTGAATCTACTCACAAACCCCCCAACACCAAGCTGTCAACGTCTTCCTGCCGTGAATAGACGACTCGAGTCTGACCTCAAATGGCCTGTTGTTGCTGCTGCTGATCGTGGTTCGCGCATCGTGTTGGGGTTGCAGCGTCCGCCGGCTCACCCTCAACTACCGGATCGTCGGAATCAGGGGTGACGAAGCAGCAGACTCAGCCACTACACTATCAGCAGCCCCAGAATCTACAGTACTACTATTACGGGGGACCATAGTGAATAGGACCTATGGTACACAAACAACTATACAAATGCCTAGTTTTACTAACAATATTTGGTTCTTTTTACTATGGTGCCCCGTAATAGCAGCACTTACTTGGAATCCCCTCTACTCCGCTCGTTGTTCTGCTGCTCCACGGCTGAGCGTGGTGTGGGCAGATGTGTGGGGGCATGGCGTGGGGTCTCTCTCTTCGTTCACACGGCTACAAATAGATTCTACCGAAAAGGAACCGGAAAAAAACCAAAGAACCACATACGCATATTTTTATATTTTGAACACACAACACCGAACACCGAACACCGAACATCGAACACCGAACATGCAGAACACGGGACACGGAACACGAAAAGAAAGCCCGGTACTTTTTGGGAGGTATCCAAAGTTGTGCCTTTTGGGCGGTATCGAGAGTTAGCAGTACTTTCCGGGCGGTATCGAGAGTTGGCGGTACTTTCTGGACGGTATCGAGAGTTGGCGGTATTATGACGGCGGTACACGGTATATACGGAATTCAATGGCGGTATTGTTTCGGCAGTAACGCAATCCCAATGCCTGGTACGTCGGTATATTTCTAGCGGTAGGCAGTTTTTCATAAATTGGCGGCAACGGCAGGGGCTAACTACAGAATCGGCGGCAAACCGCCAAAATACCGGGACCGTTCCCCAGGGCGGTATTTTCTCGATGGGAAAAGTTCCACCCTCAACCCTGTTTTTTTCCCGACATTTTTCGGTGTCGGCCTAGACCATGGGCTTGCCCATTGGGGTCTAGCGTGTACTGTTTTCGAACCCTTGTAGGGCTCCGAGATGGCGACCCAACAGCGATGACAACTTTTGGTGCTATCAATCGTCTACGAGCAGCATGCGCCCAGCAGCACAGACATGGCATGTCGCGGCCGTGCCATACGGAATTCCTTGCACTGCAACTTGGACCCTCTTTTTATCAATCTCCAACCAACCACGCAGTCACCGTCGTTGCTACAATCGTCGCTTTTTTTACTTTTTACCTTCAGTTTTTCCCTCTGAAGACCAAGACGGTGACACAAGTGTACGAGGAATATATCGAGATCCTCCCTGAAGGGGCCTCATGAAAATTACAGGTGCACCCTTACTGTAGCATGCGCCGAGGGATGTTGTACGCTGACGACGAGGGTCGTATCGCGGCCCACAGGGGTACTAGAGAGGCCAAGACGGAGATCACGGGCCAGAAAGCGAAGGGCCCGGGAAAGGTGACGTTCACCATCATTGCAGTCGGCCATGTACTGCATATATATCTGCATATGCAAACAACGATCATGTTGTTGTGTACTTTGTTCGGGCTATCGGCGCCAGCAGATAGCTCGGTGTCGAGATGGTGCGGCGTCTGCAGAGGGCCTGGTCGTGCTTCCGACGATATGGTGCACCGAAATCTGTGACCGATACATGCTTCAATAGGGGCGCACCCACAGTTTTTTTAGGGTCCTCACTTGGAGCGCTTTATACATACTACTGTAGTAGCGATAGAACTGACTTTCTTTGAGAAAGAGTAAAGGTGCAACCCGATGTGGCCTTTTTCGAAGCAGGTACACCACGAACAGCATGTAAAATACCAATGCTGTTCCTACGATACGCCGAGAACGTAACGAGCCGAGTATACATGGATCGAAAACCGGCGATTTGGGCGAGAATGTTGTTCCACAGCGTCATATGATCGCCGGTGCTTCAGCCTTGATTTCTAGCATCGAGAAAGTAGCTCCAATATTTGGCAGACTCGTCACAAGGCTGATAACGGTCGACCAAGCGGATATCTTTGCTCGCCCAATGGCGTGCATAAAGTCCCCACTCTCAGTGGGTTGCGGCTACGCCGTGCTCTCTCTCTCTCTCTCTCTCTCTCTCTCTCTCTCTCTCTCTCTCTCTCTCTCTCTCTCTCTCTCTCTCTCTCTCTCTCTCTCTCTCTCTCTCTCTCTCTCTCTCTCTCTCTCTCTCTCTCTCTCTCTCTCTCTCTCGCTCGTTTGCGGTACTAATTGCCTTGACGTCGAGCGCATGGCCAGCAAAACCCCGATTTTTGAATACCAATGGGATTCTTACCTATCTGGTCCCGAACATGGTCGTGGTCAAAGTTTCGACGGCAGAGATTCGATCATAATGCTGGAAACTTATGAATGTGTAGATGTATACATATACTAACCCAGGCGCTGCCTACTACTGGTATAATAGAGTGGAACACTAGCGAAAGGTGAAACAACTTCGAAGAAAATGACAGGATAAAAGAGCGGCCGCAAGAGCCGTGAAACACAAGAGACACTATGCGTAGGCAAGGGGTTTAATTCTCAAAACGAAAAGAGTACATTCTGGAATCAAAAGCCAAAAACACACCCCATAAGAGCCACGTGACGGACGAAAAACTAGTCGTACCATACCTGGTACATGGTACCTGGTATGATACTATTTTTTAGCGATAAGGACCCGGGTACACCTACAGTATTAGTTTAAATATCTACCGGTATTGTGCTTGGCTGATTTCAACCGTGTTTTATGAAACCTTAGACGTGCACGGGCTCCGAGCGAGGATTTTCTCAGGAGATAAGCTTGCGCGGCGGGCGTGGGCTGGGCGTTCCGTACCGTGATACACTATTGGATCTTTAGGCTCATCGTTTGGTTGCTCTCGTGTTCTTAGGAGCACACGCCAGTAAGTGGCTTAAAGATGACAGAACTGTGTGTGGGTGCTCCCTGGTCATATCTACACGACTGTTTGTACGCACGTACACGATCTTCGTCCAGAGTCTCGTGTCAGATCCTTTGCCGAATAACGGGGTATTCGTATGCCAGCTATTAATAATAAAGATCCTGAAATGCGCAACGGGATTTAACCCCTTGGGATTTCGGAGGCGGAAGTTGGTGAAAAATAGTGGCGATTAAAGCAATGCCCATTGCGTGAGTGGGGGATGGCACAAATCAGTGTCCAAGTTTCACTGCAAGGCGTCGAACCGCACGGGCGCAAATGATCCTACCCGTGCTGCTGGGCACTCATCATGCAGCGTGTAGGCGGTTGTTAGTACCTGGTATTGTTTTAGCCGCACATATCCGGGGGCCCCAAAATAAATTTCTACGAAAATGAAAAACAATACACACGCCTTTAGGTTCCGCATGCGGGGGCACGAGTAGCCCCTCTGGGCGCAGTGCTGTGGTTATTGTTATTGTACCCATCCGCATGGGGCGTAGTGCCGTGGTGGCGTGGCTTGGTGACCATGCGGCGGCCAGAACAGTCTCCGGGCATCTTGCCATTTGGGACTACCCCCTGCAATACCCCGCCAAGTTGACAAAATGGAAACCCCGGAAATAAATGTTCTTTCACGAAATCAGCGTTACGAAATAAACCGAACGTCGCCGTAGGACCACCACAACACCACAACCCCACCTGCCGCTACAGACAGTCATCCGCGTCTTGCTGCCGAATACGACCATGGTCAAGTCTTGGGCCATGACGTCTTTTCTGGCGTTAAGCGCCTTGTCCACTGCCAGGTCAGTCTCGCGGCTGTTGAGCTCGCTCCGCCGATCGTGGATTCCGTTAAAACCCACGTAAAAATCGTACGTGACCGCCGTATCATGTGATGATATTGACCCCCAGCCGGGTATGCCAGGCATAATTTTATTTTCCGGCATACCCTGGTAGGTTTGTTTTGTGTGCCACAAGCACGCGGTGTTCTTCCGCCACCTCGTGAAGAGCTGTCAACACCACATACCCTGCCGGCATAGCGAGCTGTGCACCTCCCGGTATTTCTAGGATGAAGGAAGTGTCTTGCGTGCCCTCGCCCTCGATTGTTGTTTCTCCAAATAAATGCATATATATGTATGCACACTCGTACGAAGAGCATAGAATAATTCTTACATATAATTACCAGGTTGTTGTTGTTGTTGTTGTTCTCACATTAACTCTCTGACGAAGGAGTCCGTGGCCACACAAAGGTGCTGGAGCCCTAGGAAGATCCGAAAAACAAAAAAAAACAAAAAAATCGAAAATTCGGCTGCCTCAAAATACACGAGACGGAAAAAGCGCACACAAGATAAAACCAATGTGCAAAACTGAACTAACATGGCCGCGGGTACGAGTATATCCTCTCAACTATAACATAGATAGAAGAGTACCCCCGTTCCCACCACTAACCAACTCGTGGCTGCTGACTACAGCGGATGCTGTCTGAAGTGCTGCCTGCACCGTACGAAACGCACGGTAGTCGTGAAAACGAAAGAGGAACACACCTACCTGCCTGCTATCTGGAGTGCTGTCAGAGTGAAGACTCGCGGATATGAAGTCATAAAAGGAGCAATCGAACCTTACTACCACACGAATATCAACGATCGCCATCTCTTCCTGGACTGTCTGACACAAAAACGTGCAGCACACTTATGATACCACGTCCCTGATAATTGCGTAGGTTATTCCCCATGAAGGGTATACAACTCGTTAAACTACAAAAACCAGTGACGAGTACCGGTAGATACTACTCTGCCTCGTGAAAATCAAAACCAGGAAAAAACAAACTATGACTGCTTCTCTCGTGATGATAGTGTGCGCGCAAATCATGGGTCTCCATGCACCGTCTTCCTGCCGCTCTTCATGGCCGCATCATCGCCTTGGCCCAATCCACCCGCTCCTTTGCGCGTGCACTCGTTGCCATTCCCTTCCAGTCGTTTCCCTTTCTCCGTCATCCTGAAAAACAAAATGCTCCTCGCACTTGCGGTTCTGATCTGGGAAATAAAAATTCTCGCGCAGGGGGAGGTCAATCCGTCTCTTCTCCGCACGTCGACGCTCAGTCTCCCTCCTCCCTCGTTGTCGAATCCAGCCTCCTACCGGCGCAATAGACTGTGCCGTAGTGTGGCCTGTGGTGGCGCCAGCCTCCGCGCATGGACACCCCGATTGAGCATTGCTGCTCTGCCGCAGCTGCCTAAAAAGACGCGCGAATCGTAGGTCTCCGTGCCTGACGCACCACGTACGACCCAACTCTACTGCCGCCTGAGCCTCGCGGCCACAGGCAGCAGCAAGAAGGTATCACTCCTTGAGGGCGAGTCCGGCCTTACACCCGCCAGAAAGACCTACCCCACTCGCTATTAGCCTGATAGGGCATGCCTCGCAGCATTCCTTGCCGAGGCAGCGAGGGGAACGGAAGTACCAGGTACCAGGTACCAGGTATTTTATTGACAGCAGTACACCTTATTATCACATCGGGCTATTATACGTACCTGGTATATTATTATTTCTCTTGCCATCCGACAATGTGCAGCGGGCTATATATTGATATATTGTACACATATCACCACGCGCGTTTAAAATACAAGCTGTACGCATTTGTGATCTCCTTGCTTGCACAGCGTGTGTGGAATAATAAATCCGAAGACGGGGATACTTGACATTTACATGTTGAAAGCATTGCCGCAGTTATGTACCAGGTGCTTCAACCATCAATTGCTTACGTAATGCATACCGGTAGAGGGCTCTTGCGTGTCAAAACCCAACACCCCCGACAGCAGGAGCACGAGCCACAAGTCACACAAGTGGCAGGGACCCCCCCGTTTGTACCAACCGCGGTAGAGTTCTCGATATGTTGTAGATACATAGGTTTCTGGGAATATTCTCCATAATAAAAAGCGGGAATTCAAAACAGGCCCCTCTGGTTGGCGCTGTACCTGGTATTTATTAGATACCCTGCTTCAACCCCCAAGAAATAAGCTCGAAGCTCGAACCGCAAACGGTCAGAAATCGTCAAAAAATCATCGGAAACTCGGCTCGTACGAAGGCACCCCATTATTAGGCGTACCGAAGTGAGAGGTTGTCGACGTGCGTGCGTGGTTTGCTACGTTGTTCAATGTCTCCACGAACGAGGAGTCTTGTACGCCCACATTGTGCCAAGGAGCTACAACACGGAGAATGCTAAACTGCCTCGCACTGCGTTGTTCAATTTCTCCACAAGAGTTTTTTTTTCCCGCCCACGTTGTGCAAGGGGTCTCGGCCACTTAATAATTATGTACGCCTCATCTGCGGGGCTTTTGTCTAGATGTTAAAGATGATACGCCGAAGTATATTAATATATCGTACCGGTATATGATGAAAACGTCAAAATTACAGCAGTTACTAGTACTATGTTGTAGTTAGTTGACAATACACTCACTACCTGGTACCTGTGACCACGGTCTCCTTCGTCAGAGATTTAATGTGAGAACAACAACAACAAAACAACCTGGTACGTATTATCTATACCACCATTTCATTGTTGGTGTTGTTGTTGTTGTTGTTGTTGTTGTTGTTGTTGTTGTTGTTGTTGTTGTTGTTGTTGTTGTTGTTGTTATCGTTGTTGTTGTTGTTGTTGTTCTCCCACATGATCTCATCGCCACCATACAATGCAGTCCGTGCTCACAGGACAGGCTCCAAAAACTCTGGAGTGAGTGGAAGGATACCTCTGAGGGTAAAAAATAAAAACAAGTAAAAAGGATATTACACTCACATGATATCTATCTGAAGCACAGCTACACCTGAAAGTCCTCAGACTAATATTGCCCCTTCTTTTTTTCTCCTTTCTTTCATTCCCGTTTGTGCCTCTTTGTGTACCAGGTATCTGTTAGTAGTATGGTCTGTTTTGCCTTTTTTGCCTTTTTTGCGTTTAATTTTGCTATCTATCTGCTTCTTTCTGGTTTTGTTATGTTTTGTTTTTGCTTCGATTCATCTTCTTTTTTAGGTTTTTGTCTGCTATTAATTAATAGTCTCCTTATTATTGCTTCCCTGGTGTCCGCAGTGAGTGAGTGGTGGAGTGCGTATGTATGCTTGTTTTTTGTTTTTGCCTCTGTTTTACTACCGAGGTATTTCTTCCACTCCAGAGTTAGTTATTGCTGTCCTGCGACCACGGACTGCATTGTATTTGTGAGTTAATGTGAGAACATCAACAACAACAACAACAATAACGACAACAACAACAAGACGTGAGTGTGGTCCGCGCACGTATGTACGTACCTGGTGCATGTGGTACGGTGTACAACATGTCGCAGAAACCGAGAGGACAGCATACTACCCACGGAATAAATAGAAAGGATAGAAAAAATGACTCGACGTCGAAATATCGAAATCGAAAACGAACAAAATCAAAAACCCGAAAAAAGGAAAGAGAGAGAGAAAAGTTCAATTCAAGCTACAGCAGTAAGTAGAAATCAAGAAAACAAGAAAGCAAGGAAGCAAGAAAGCAAGGGAGGAAACACACAAACAACAAGAAAATGCGCAGATTTTCGCAGATTGATTGCTGGCTCGCAAGCTACGCGAGGGGTGTAGGACAGAGATGAGAACAAAAATACAAACATGCTTACTCCGCTACCAAGCACACCAGGGAAGCAAAACATAAACTAAATTAATACCAGGTAGGTACAAAAAAACGAAAAAAAGGAAGACGACGAAGCAAAGCACTAAGAAAAAGCAGATATCAAAAAGCAAAAAAGAAGATACATACAGATACACAAAGAAGAGTAAACGGGAAAAAAGGAAAGAGAGAGGGGGAAAAGAAAAAGAAAAAGGGAGACAAACAAAGGTACGAAAAGGGACGGGGGTTTGGATTAAAGGGGGTGGGTTGGGTCTTCACCCCTACGTTGATCCCAACAAGAAGCAAAATACCTAAACAGCCTTCGTATTACATACCAACCTGAAGCTCCGGGCTCACAGATTGTAATAGGACCTCGCACTGGTGGGGCTTTATCAATCAACATCGTCGTGTCCGCTTGGTTCCGGAAAAACGCATGCACATTAATTCAAAGTCTCGAATTCATTAATAATGGTAAGTAATCACAGTCTCCACCTTCCTACCTGCCTCGTGAGTGGAATTTGGTCCTCGCACGCGCAAATGTTATTTTCTTCTCCCTAAAATACACACACAACCTTATTAGTGATGATGGTATTCAGATACCAGGTACCAGGTATATAATTACCAGGCACGAAGTGCACAACGGAAAACTTCCCCACTCGCGGCAAAAATCTGTTAATAATAGTACTATTAATATTAATAATAGGATACATACGTGCAACCTCAAGGAAGGGCGCCCGGAAAAAGATGTGAACCATGACAGATTGCCGCCAAAGCAGCACAGAGTGCCGTTACACTGCTGTAGTATTGATAGTAGACAGACCTACGTGCTTACGTGTTGTAATCACGGGCACATTCAAACTCGGCGCTAGTAGTGCACACAGCACGACCACCGGCATGAATGAAACAAAAAAGAAACTAATAATGCGTACGATATATCGCTCCTGTAACTCCTATTAATACTGCTGTGCTGCTGTTCCGCATTGATTGATTGTTCCTCTCCTGTTCTCCGCTCCACCATATATAGGGCGGCCTGCGACGCCCTGGACAACTACTTGGACGTTCCTTCGCCCTTAACCGAAGACATGACCATCACCTTGAGCGTGGGAGTTATCGACTGTCCAGCACTGGACGCAGAAACGAATGCAATGGAAGTGGAGCAGATTGTCATCGAAGGCGGTACTCTCACTATCGCAAGCGACACCACAGTGCGGTGAGAACACGATCGGTTTCGTTGCAACGTCGTCGTTTGCAACGCCGTCAGTTCCGTCAAATGACTGCGTCGCAAACGCCATCGAATAATATGTTTGTGCAGCGTTAGTATTGATTGGCTATACAATACTGGTGCAGGACGCTCACGTATCGACAATAAGGAACAGGAATATCATGGCTCAGGCTGTTTACTTTACATCAGCCGTAACGTTCCTAGCCGGCTGGGAATCCAGGGGATAATCGTCAACTTGATACTATTACGGGTGTCTTGCGGGGGTGGCAGGATCGCTAACGACGAAGCCGCTGTGTCCCAGTTTCGGTTGGCTACGTGGTCGTCTCGCCGCTGTTGCTCGAACCGCTGCCTTGTAGCGGCTGTGGCTACACCGTGGTTGCCGACTGTGATGTATGGTATTCGCTACACCTATGTACAATACGTGCACTGCCGCATTCTGGCGGTACTACACCGCTAGACACCGCGTTGTCATAGAAGCGGTCGGCACACCGCTATGCATAGGCACCCCTACTGCCACCACCGCTTGCTCGTATCCGCCGTTGTGGACACGGCTGTGCCCGAGCAGCGATGGCTACACCGCCAATATTGCGGACACCTCAGCTTCATAGATTGCAATTAATTGCTACACAATTGTGGCTGACACGGCTATCTCGTAGCCGGCGTTGCTACACTACAGTTGCTCACATTGCTGCTTCGTAGCTGCCGCTGCTACATCCACCACGGTGTTACGATTGCCTCACCGCGATTGCTGACACCGCTGTGTCATAATAGTGGACACGACAGTAGCAGGTAGGGTTCCAAATGTAGCGACGACGGCCTTTTTATTCCAACATTTTCCTTATTTGTGGCGCTCGCCTAGGTCTTCCCGACCGCGGTATTAGGAACAACTCGATTACGACGAACAACAAGCTACTTTTCGTTTGTCCTTTCCACAGGTTCATCAATGTGGCCTTCCTCATTATGCCTGGGGCCGCGCTCGTGTTCGACATGCCCGAAACCCTAATCGGCCCTAATGATGTGAGCCATGGTAATTTCATCAGTCGCAAGCTATGAGCATGTCCTTCGTATCCCACGATTGAAAACTGTGAGTTCGCAGGCATTTAGTAAAATCGCAATATGTCTCGTGTGTATGGTGCTTACTGTTTCGTTACGGCTACCACGACGCCCCACTGACGGCCGCTGATTTTCTCGTGGGGAGAAAACTGATGCTTTCAGCATTGCAATAACAACCCGATCACCAGTTCTATATCAACCCGCGGTGAACGCTCGGATGGGGTTTTTTTCTAGCGCTTGACTTTGTTGTGCACCACAAAGCCGTACCGCGGGGACTGTATCGTAAGCACCGCCCGTCGTGATCGAACGCTCCTGCGAAATGTGGGGTTTTCCTAACATCCAATCGAACAACGCACTGGCTTGCCGTACAATTTCACCAACCGCCGTTCCGTTGTGTCGTGGTGTCGGAGTAGTCATCGACTGAGGACTTCCCTTCGGGCTCGCTGATCGAGGTAGGCGACGGCGCCAGCCTTACCTTCAACGGAGACGCCACAATCCAAGAGGTCTTCAACGTCGACATCTTGCTTGAGAATTTCGGGAGCACAGAGTGAGCATATTCGGTAGGCCACCCCCGACGACGTGGCCCGCTCCGCCCCAAGTCGATGTCGTAGGGCCGACGGACACTGTGGAACTTGGGGCGTTGCTAATAATACAAGTGGCTTGCGAACCGTGTGGACGATTTTTTTCGATAATGAAGGTGGGCCGGTGCTTGGTCGATATCGCCTAGATCGTGTACACTACGGTGGCCGTGTACCTCACTAATGATATTCAATCTATCTTCAGTGGCTTCGAACCTAATACGTAGTAGTAGGAGGTAACGACGTAATAGAGCTTTGGTTTGCCGCGCAACATTCGGTAGGACATGTTTACGCCGAAACGTAGCCCGGAAGGGGGGATAATATGCGGATATACGCCTGCCCAGTGATACATCTCGTTAACAAGCCAGCCGGCAGTGGTATTGTACCCTGTGACGTGACGTGCTCAAGAGCGCATATATATCCTGGGGTCGTAGCAAAAGCCATAAACCCCCTGGGCTACTCTTTTGTCGTTTATATTGCTGTGAGACTAATAACAGGTGGCACACGATGCTTATCCCGTCATGCGTTGCGCGTACAGAAAATAGCAAGAAATGTGTGCACGCATCACAGCCGTTCTTTATATTTGGGGCACATAATGGGTGCCTACTCTATTTCGTAGATATATCGCCAAGGCTGATCCACTTATGGTCTGTGGCTCTGGCGACGAAGGCTCACTCAGAAGGCGTTCACGGTGCCAACAACTGCTGTGGAGCCACTGTTGTGTGATCATCTGCGTTCGTATTCGTGCTGCAGGTTCAAGAAGTCGGCGCTCATCGAAAACAACGTCAATGCCATCCCGGTCAACACCGGCACCCTAAAGTGAGAGGGAGTACCTAAATACAATAGCGCCGCGTTAGTCGGTGGCACCAACGGTCGTATACAGACTGCCCGGTAGGCAGCCCTTAACGCGCCCGTATAGGGTCTGTTCGTCTCCGTGATTTTGTGCCAGTAGAAATCGGGTGGAGATGTGGATGCAGTGCGACTCGCGCTCGCCCGTAAAAGCTTGTCTGAACGTAAGCGACACTTTTGGCGTTGACACCGCGCTCGTGGCGCCCCTTCACGGAGAGTATGGCCACCGTTCGTTGCTGCCCCTGCCGACCGGGTTCAGCCGAGTTTCATCCCTTCGCGAGTGCAGGGCGACTCGTTCAACCCGATTGTGTCGATCGAGATAGCCCCAGGCGGAATACGGACTTGACCTTCGATACGTCGGTTGTTTGAAACTTCACCAGTCTGTCTGCCGAATCTGTTTTTCTTATTCAATC
>JARUPZ010001027.1:0-25512 GCA_031213475.1 Nereocystis luetkeana | reverse complement strand
AAATGTACCATTCGATCTTGTTACGAACAGGATCAGGGCACTGCCAAGTGGTGCCTGTCAAGTGGTGCAGGGAAAAGGCACTGCCGAGTGTCAGTTCTCAGTTTTCGTATATATATGTCTCACTCGAATTATGGACCAACTTTTATAGCATTTGTTTGGGACGTTATTATTAAATTTTATTTTCAGTCATATACTCTGAAGCCCGGAAATCACAACCGTCTACCTGGTATATGTTATGGGCCAGGAGATCATCGATAATTAGCTCAGTTGCTGCCGTCGGGGGCAGAAATCAGCTCAGTTCCGAGGGGTTTCTCACAGGACTGAGATTGCTTGAATTTTGTTCACGATGATAATATACTGCGAGAACAGGACGCGTACTACTGTACGCGCATTATCACGCTCAATCCTGAGAACAGCAGGCAGCAATCGAGATACTGCAAGTATGATGAGCAGTATCGAGCACCTACCGGATACCCGATACCTGATATCGATCGGCAATAATACAGAACAACAGCAAAGTACTCGTACTACTCCTGACGACATGGGTAGTATTCTCAGTCTGAATCCTAACATATTTTTCACCGGCGAAAAGAGAAGACGTGCCGAGTTCTAAAACACCAACACAGCAATCACCGGGATAATATACAACGATCTGGTACCAAGAACGGTGCGATCCCCCGAGAAGGCGCGTGCAGTCGTCCGTCGAAGAGCGAGGGTCATTGGAAGGCAGCCAAAGAGTAAGGCAAGACCGAGGTGGTCGATCAGGCCGATGGTGTGGCCCGCAAAGCAAGGGAGTCGGGAGAAAGCGGGAGCATCAGCAAGGCCGAGAGATCGAACCTCGGAGAGAACATGAGATAAGATCAAGTCTGTCACGTATACAGCATACCAGGTAAATAATGAGCTTTTATAGATATCGCACCCAAGAATGTAAATAATAAGATTTTATAGATATCGCATCCAAGAATACATGAGACTGTCAATACGTAGTAGGTCTCGCACACGAAAACGGGACTGTCAGTTTGTACCATTAAAAAATCATCCAATCAAAGAATCAATGAACCCTTCAATCGTTCAGATCATGAGTACACTACTGAAACGCGTGCCACCCTTGGAGCCTTTTTAGAACAATAATAATAGCAAAGTAGATTTCCAGGACCACAGAAATACAAACTCCGTGTGTCCTCTACGCAGCAAATATCCCTCCAGTTCCGGGTCGCCGCGCTCGTCGGCGGCGCGAGACTCCGAGACGCGCACACGGGAGAACACCCGTTCGTTGGAGGCCGGCGAGCGCGACCCTCGAGGGAAGCGGTCAAGAAAGCAAGCACGAAGGCAGTAGAACCCTGCAATCGAGGTCGAAAAAGAAAGCTTGAAGGCAGGGAGGCGAAGGCGTCCAGAGTCCCAGACAATGGTCAAGACTAAATCGGAAGCGAAGGCTTCGGTCAAACTGAAGATAGAGCTCCGCGTCTCCTCACCGCAGCAAATATTCTTCGAGTTCGAGGACAAAAACGGGACTGTCAGTTTGAATCAATAAAAGATCCTCCGAACGAAGTATAAACCCTTCAATCGTTCAGATCCTGAGTACACGAGCCCCCCGTGTACCTTTTAGAACAATACGTAGTTTGTTAAGAAAAAGAGAAGATGTGCCGAGGTATCAAAGTTTACTAAACACCAACAAAGCAAAATCACCGGGATATATGCAACGCTCTGGTACCAAGAACGGCGCGATACCCCGAGAAAAGGCGCGTTTAGTCGTCCGGCGAAGAGACAGGGGCAAGGGAAGGCAGCCGCAGAGAAAGGCAGGACCGAGGGATGCGAACAGGCCGAAGGCGGCGGCCCGCAAAGCAAGGCCGTCGGTAGAAAGCGGTATAGCGTCTGCAAGACCGAGAGATCGAACCTCGGAGAGTAAAACGCTACTACTACTACTACTACTACTCCTACTATTTATACGGTAAGATGAAGCCTGTCACGAGAAGCTCTTCGCGGAGCAACAACACCTAAACAAATTTCCAGGACCACTGAAAATAGAACGTCCGTGTCTCCTTTTTCCAGCAAATATCCCTCCAGTTCGGGGTCGCCGCGCTCGTCGGAGGCGCGAGACTCCGAGACGCGCGCACGGGAGAACACCCGCCGGAGGCCGGCTCGCGCGACCCTCGAGGAAAGCGGTCGAAAAAGCAAGAACGAAGGCAGGGAAGCGAAGGCATCCGGAGTCCCAGACAAAGTTGAAGATAAAATCGGAATGTTAAAGTTCGCTCGCAGCGGCCGAGAAGGATTATATCTATATTTGTATATACCGTGTTCCTACATACATTGTGGTACTGCCCTACGTCGTGTATTACGATATATCTATATGCATGTTTGTACGTATAGGATTTCAAAAAAGGTTTTCGTCTACCCTTCCAGTGGCATGTTCTAAAGTCTTTAATATCTTTTAATCGGAGTTTAGGCAAGTTTCGGCGTCAACTAACTGCTTCCATCTACCTGGTACGTGGGCATCGTAACAAAACGCCTATCGCATCCCTGAATTAATTGCATAATAACTAAGTAAGCATTCTACTGTATTTCGTCATGGGGGGGTTATTTGGCGAACATGGTGGTTTTAGTTTTGGGACTCCAGAAATAAATGTGTGGGTACTGCAGTAAATCAGCGGCCTCCATCGTGGCTTTTGAATTTGGAAACTGGTTTTACACTTACTTAAACTCTGACCGGTATGTATTTATATTTTCAGTTGGTCCTGTTTGCGTCAAAGAATGCGGAGGCAACGACTGCCGCGAGCGCGGTTTCGGCGTCCAAGGGAAGTGGGAACGTCGCCGGCGACGTCGAGTCGCCATCGCTGCTGCCGTTGCTGCGGATGCTGGTGTCGCTTCGATACGAGGGATAAACCATTTATCTCTTCCGGCCGTGCCGCATGCCGTAGGTACAGCTCGATGGTGATATATATATGTGAATATCGGTGTACAAAATTATTTTACTGCTGTTATAAGGACGGTCCTGACGAACGAGGAGAAAAAAAAAATCTAAAACGAAGAGCAGAAACTAAAGAGCATGTGAGTTTTATTGGATCACAAAATTAGAAGATCCCAAAAATAAGAAGTAAGTAGAGATCCCGATACCTCCGTTTTCACATTTCGTTTTTTCAAGCCCCAGATCACTTCATTTTTAAGAAATGGTGCAAATGTATATAAACGATAGAATACCGGTATGGTTCACCCAGGGGCGAAGAGGGACGTATTAACAGGAGGATCTCGGAGGGTTATGATACTGTTTCGATCGAGCTTCTACGACCGGGTGGCAAGCGCACGATGGCCAAGCAAGGTAGTAGTGCAGGGAGTTGCCACGTGGCTTGTCTGCTAACGGCGCGAGCTTTTCATAGGTAGGTCAGGAGGTAGGGTATGACCAAAGGTGGTAAAAGAAAATAGATGGGTGCCACTCAGCATTCCAACGTATGTATGTCTGACATCGAGCAGCGATGGCCGGCAAACAACTTCTGGAGGACTCGGGAGCGAGTTACAATACGAGAACCGCCGTAACTGTGGAGGGTGCCTCGCTAAGTTGTGTCTATCCACCGTCATTGTCGAGCGCTATCGCCGAGAACCACGTGCTGTGGCGGTTGAGTCATTCTGAAAACTTGCACCGCGCAGAAATTCAACTCGGCTTCTTTTTTTGTTTTTGTTTTTCGTTTTGTTTTTCTCGTTGGAACTCGACCTGCCTGCTGTTTTTTACGAAAAAGCGAAGTCTGTTTCTTCAAGTAAGTGCCTGGTACGTGCTTTCCTTTTTTTTTTTCCTTGTTTGGACCCGGCCCTCGCAGTTTTACTATAAAATGCAATCCCCCCCGGACCCCGGCCATGCATGAGATCGAGTGCATCCCTCCTATCGAATACACCCCGTCCTTTCCCCATATCGCTCTGCGTTGTGCACGAAGCGGCACGACAACAGCAGCAGCAGCAACAGCCAAGCAGCAACAGCACGGGAGTGTTCACATACGCACAACCACCGTTGCTACTACTACTACTGTGCTGCTGTTGGTCCTGCTGTGGGTTACTCAGTAGGCTAAATCTGTGGTTCAGTTCCAGCCGTATTCGTTTTTTGTTCCTGTTTATGTTGTTGACTTGATCTGCTTGTTTTTTTGGACAGTCAAACATATATGTCGTTGTTGTTGTTGTTGTTGTTGTTCTCACATTAACTCTCTGACGAAGGAGTCCGTGGTCACACAAAGGTGCTGGAGCCCTATTAATAGGAAGAATCTACAGACAAATCGGAAAAATGGGAACGAAACAAAAAATGAGAACGGACGTTTTTGTTTAGAAAGCAAACCAATGGTGTACAACTCCAAGAAAAAACGTTGACAGTCCTGTGGGGCTGTACAGCAGCCTTCGAATGAGCTGTCGCTCAGGCTGGAAGTCCTCAGCATCGCCGCGGTAGCCAGCATCTATCTAGAGAAATCACAATAGAGCCAGCGTATATCGTTTTTTGCGCCCACCCGAAGGCACGAGAGGGAGCATGACCGTTCTGACGAGCTCCTCTCACAGGGCTGGCCAAGGGTTTTGGCAGGATCAGTTTGGTTATCTGATACACCACATGGTTCTGGAGATACGGCTTGGTTCTCATTTTAGGCTTCGTTCCCATTTTTCCGATTTGTCTGCTAGATCCGGAAAACAAAAACAAAAAATCGAAAATTCGGCTGCCTCAAAAAACACGAGACGAAGAAAGCGCACACGAGCTAAAACCAATGTGCAAACTGAAGTAACATGGCCGCGGGTATATCCTCTCAACTATAACATAGAGTACCCCCGTTCCCACCACTAACCAACTCGTGGCTGCTGACTACAGCGGATGCTGTCTGAAATGCTGCCTGCACCGTACGAAACGCACGGTAGTCGTGAAAACGAAAGAGGAACACACCTGCCTGTTATCTGGAGTGCTGTCATAGTGAAGACTCGCGGATATGCAGTGAAAAAGAGAGCAATCGAACCTTACTACCACACGAATATCAACGATCGCCATCTCTTCTTGGATTGTCTGACACAAAAAGGTGCAGCACAGATATGATACCACGTCCCTGATAGTTGCGTAGGCTATTCCCCATGAAGGGTATACAACTCGTTAAACTACAAATACCAGTGACGAGTACCGGTAGATACTATTCTGCCTCGTGAAAAACAATACCAGGAAAAAACAAACTATGGCTGCTTCTCTGGTGATGATAGTGAGCGCGCAGATCATGGGTCTCCTTTCACCGTCTTCCTGCTGCTCTTCATGGCCGCCTCGTCGCCTTGGCCCAATCCACCCGCTCCTTTGCGCGTGCACTCGTTGTCATTCCCTTCCAGTCGATTCCCCTTCTCCGTCATCCTGAAAAACAAAATGCTCCTCGCACTTGCGGTTCTGATCTGAGAAACAAAATTATCGCGCAGGGGGAGGTCAACCCGTCTCTTCCCCGCACGTCGACGCTCAGTCTCCCTCCTCCCTCGCCGTCGAATCCAGCCTCCTACCGGCGCAATAGACTGTGCCGTAGTGTGGCCTGTGGTGGCGCCTGCCTCCGCGCACGGACACCCCGATTGAGCATTGCTGCTCTGCCGCAGCTGCCTAAAAAAGACGCGCGAATCGTAGGTCTCCGTGCCTGACGCACCACGTACGACCCAACCCTACTGCCGCCTGAGCCTCGCGGCCACAGGCAGCAGCAAGAAGGTATCATTCCTTGAGGGTGAGTCCGGCCTTACACCCGCCAGAAAGACCTACCCCACTCGCTATTAGCCTGATAGGGCATGCCTCGCAGCATTCCTTGCCGAGGCAGCAAGGGGAACGGAAGTTGTACCAGGTATGTAGCTGTAAATAGTACTTGGTATGCATATACACACACGTGGGCAAAAGCGTAGCCTTTCGTCGGGGTTGAGAACGACGCACACCTCTCAACCTATACTGTAGCTATTATTATAGCAGACGGCTCCAGCTGGTGTATCATACGTGCGTTCACCTCACGACCAAACTACAACCGAGTGCTACACTTTGCTGATGTGGGACCGTGCAGGCGGGAGGTAGGAGTGGAGGCCAGAGAGTGGTCGTACCGGCTGAAGTCTTCCCAAACAAGAGTGAACAACCTGGCATGCCATACTTTTTGAGGGCCTAGGCCCCAACGGGTAGGGGGTGGACCGTAACTTCACCAAGTCCGGCGGGAAGGCTTCATAGCCTAGGCATTTTCTGGTGGGTGAGCTCGCGCGAGTTCCACACTACCAGAAGGAGATGACTCTCCCTCGGGTGGCTATCTCCACCGCACCTGCCCCTCTCGGGGGTCACGTCGGGTCGACGTGCCCGAGCGCCAGTGGTAATAGCAGCCTGCTCTGCTGTTGCACCGAGACCTATGCGTGAAATTGGCACACCGCACGAGATATGATATTGGAAGTGTGGTGATGTGATCCGCCGGAGGGTTGAAAAACAAATAACATGCTAACTGAAAATTGTGGCGAACGTTTTGTGGTGTTGTGGCCTGTGTGTGGCATATCACAAACCACGCGTTGTTTGCTCATCCTGATCAGTACCGGGCTCTGCCCTGTCCGTTTCACTCGCGCTTTGACGAAGTACGGGCTCTTTTGAAAGAATAAACAATGCCCTAAAAGTATACTGTCGCATAGCAGACGAATGAGTACGGTTTATGTGCACCATGAGGTCTGTCTGATGATCTGCATGACTGTATCTCTGCTGAAAAACCACAAGCTAGCCCTCCCTGATAGTCCGCATTGTATACGTGCGGTGCTACCTGGCTGACCTGGTGCCAGCTCTGTATGAAGAAAGAGGCAGTACGTCATGAACCATCTACTTGCGCATATCCAGATATATGTTCTGGACCGCTTCCACAACTGAAAAAAATTGAAGGCGCACGCTTCTTTCGTTTTGTGTATCGAACGTACGACTGCCCCCACGCCTGGTCGACGTTCTCTTAGCGTGGATACGATGCCAATGATGCAGACAATGATGTCGGCTTGTAGTCGTTCGGGGGAGGATGCCCGCCGCGGCGAGCTGTATGAGACAAATGAGAGGTCGACGACAACCCGATCGCGTGCATGCTCGCCGACAATCGCGTCACTCATCATCTAAACGTTGCCACATATTTTGTTCCTCTTTTGCGACATTTATGCTTTTTCACGCCCCCCCTCCCTCCTCCGAAATGTTGCAGATCAGTCTATTGGGAATAGAAACGGTGCTCCGTCTCGAAAGGGATGTGACCAATGGCCAAATAAGTAAGGCAAGCAACAATTGAGCACACCCTCCTCCACAAATGCAAACATTATGAATAGGCCTTTATATATACATTTTTAAACTTCGAAATATACGCTCGTAACTCACTATCACAGTACCAGAACTACCAATACTGAGGTGTTAGCACTTAAATACCCATCAAAGGAAGGATTGACAGTAGCAGTAGTAGTAGTAGTAGTAGTAGTAGTAGTAGTAGTAGTAGTAGTAGTAGTAGTAGTAGTAGTAGTAGTAGTAGTAGTAGTAGTAGTAGTAGTAGTAGTAGTAGTAGTAGTAGTAGTAGTAGTAGTAGTAGTAGTAGTAGTAGTAGTAGTAGTAGTAGTAGTAGTAGTAGTAGTAGTAGTAGTAGTAGTAGTAGTAGTAGTAGTAGTAGTAGTAGTAGTAGTAGTAGTAGTAGTAGTAGTAGTAGTAGTAGTAGTAGTAGTAGTAGTAGTAGTAGTAGTAGTAGTAGTAGTAGTAGTAGTAGTAGTAGTAGTAGTAGTAGTAGTAGTAGTAGTAGTAGTAGTAGTAGTAGTAGTAGTAGTAGTAGTAGTAGTAGTAGTAGTAGTAGTAGTAGTAGTAGTAGTAGTAGTAGTAGTAGTAGTAGTAGTAGTAGTAGTAGTAGTAGTAGTAGTAGTAGTAGTAGTAGTAGTAGTAGTAGTAGTAGTAGTAGTAGTAGTAGTAGTAGTAGTAGTAGTAGTAGTAGTAGTAGTAGTAGTAGTAGTAGTAGTAGTAGTAGTAGTAGTAGTAGTAGTAGTAGTAGTGTTAGTAGTAGTAGTAGTAGCAGTAGTAGTAGTAGTAGTAGTAGTAGTAGTAGTAGTAGTAGTAGTAGTAGTAGTAGTAGTAGTAGTAGTAGTAGTAGTAGTAGTAGTAGTAGTAGTAGTAGTAGTAGTAGTAGTAGTAGTAGTAGTAGTAGTAGTAGTAGTAGTAGTAGTAGTAGTAGTAGTAGTAGTAGTAGTAGTAGTAGTAGTAGTAGTAGTAGTAGTAGTAGTAGTAGTAGTAGTAGTAGTAGTAGTAGTAGTAGTAGTAGTAGTAGTAGTAGTAGTAGTAGTAGTAGTAGTAGTAGTAGTAGTAGTAGTAGTAGTAGTAGTAGTAGTAGTAGTAGTAGTAGTAGTAGTAGTAGTAGTAGTAGTAGTAGTAGTAGTAGTAGTAGTAGTAGTAGTAGTAGTAGTAGTAGTAGTAGTAGTAGTAGTAGTAGTAGTAGTAGTAGTAGTAGTAGTAGTAGTAGTAGTAGTAGTAGTAGTAGTAGGAGTAGTAGCAGTAGTAGTAGTAGCAGTAGTAATGGTGGAGTAGTGAGGCTGTTGCCACGAGTCTGTTGCTGTAGCCATGAGACTATGCTGCTTTCGACTGTCGTTAATATCAACGAAGGGCAAAAAAGTTTTGTGACAAGTACAGACTACCAGGTATGTTGTTTTCATTATGCCCAGCTTTGTACATTACATTGATTACAGCCGAGTTGTTGTCGATTGATATTTATCAATAATGTTCGAGTTCTTCTCCTCCTGTTACCACCAGCCAGCTGTTTGTTGTTGCCGGGGACCAGCTGCTGTTGCCGTGAGTATGTATTATCGGAGGCAAGCATAATAATAACAATTCGAGAGACAGTCGTTCGAAAAAAAACATTGCAAATTCAGACAACTTTTTCATCGTGCCTCAACCGTACGTGTACCTGTACAGGAATAAACACAGAGAAGAAGCTGCTTCCTACAAATACATGCGAAGTGATGTTTTAGGTTATTTAGCCTTTCTGTTCTTTGGACGCTGTTATTGACACGCAGGTATAGCAGTAGGTAGTATCGCATATAATAGTAGTGGAGTAGGATTGATAGTAATAGTAGCCCATGGTACCGAGTCTATGATGCTTCTGGTAATGCCTATTCAATAGCAGCAGTAGTACCTGTGTATTTAAAGTAGTAGCCATCGTCGTAGTCGTTGTGGTGTCCGCTATTAATTGCTGTTTTTGCCGTCTGCATGCTTCTTTTACCTGGGCAACACCAGTAGGCGTGCTATGAGTATGAGAGAATGCGACTTAAACGCAACGGAAACGTCAGTAAATTGCATACGAAGTATGCTTGAACATACGTGATTCAGGGGGCAGTCTGGGACTCGGCTGTCCGCTGTCCTGCGCCCTGTTTGAGCTCTCCGTGAGTTAACCCCTTTAGAACCGCAGTCCCGTTTTGGGGACAAAGCACTTGGAATTTGACTGGTTTGTCCCCACAACGGGACTGCGGTTCTAAAAGGGTTAAGCAACAAGAAGAATTATACCAAGAAGAAGAGTACCCTGGCCAGCATCAGCATCCCTGTAGTATTCCTCTATGAGGCACCATTTTACAGTAATAATGTAGTATTCACCACAGAAGGAGTTGTAATCAGTTCCTGCTGACTATTATTCCAGGGGACCATAGTTAATAGGACCACATATATATTGTAAGGAAAAATGTTATATATATATTAATAATTACCAGTATATTTTATGTATACCATAGGTCCTATTAACTATGGCCCCCCGTAGTATTGCTCTCTCCTTCGTGCTGTACGCTAACCCATGGCTCACATTTCCGCCAAGAACAGCTACACGTGTGTTACCTGTGGCTCTCTCTTCGCCTTGCGACGCCCACGGGATTTCACGTTGCCTACATCCCGAAGGGGAACCTTGTATATATATATATGTCATATTGTTTGCGCTATGCTCTCAGCGCTCCTCACCGGTTCTTGGCCGAAGTTGTTTGGGTGTATCGTGCTAGTGCGAGATGAGGCTCACCTTACGGGACGAAACTGCCTCATCGTGACCCCCGACCCCGACTGTGTCGGGGGCGGCCTCGGGCGTGCTTGCACCGTGCCCTGGCTGCCGGCTGGCCGGGTGTGAACACGTCAGCCGTGAGGTGAACCAGTTGGGTGGTCGATACTTGATGTATCACAGTCTCGTGGCCAAATGTTTTGGTTGTCGGCCTACCTTTGCCCCGTCAGGCCTATACTTGGCCCGTAAAACCCTCCCCCAAGTATATTATTAGTTATATGATTAGGGTGGCCTTGACAGCTGTGGCCGGGTGTGATGTGCTCATTTCTTGCAGGCGCTTCTTATTTGAACATCAGCTGTGATTTGGACGAGTTGGGTGGTCGATACCTGGTACTGTTTTTAAAACGGTGTCGTGGCCAAAGATTTTGGTTGACGGCCTACCTTTCCCCGACAGGACTGACTACCTTTGACCCTTCAAACCCTCTCCTGAAATATTTTTGTTTCGAGCATGGGGATGTATGTCCTTGAACGGGTGCCTTTCAAGGAGGGGAAAATGTGCCGTCAATCGACATACAACCTCGCTCGGTGACGGTAAAAATGTTTTGTTTTCGATGCCAGCACCTAGATTGACCTCTTCTGCTTTGGCCGAGGCGGGACCGAGGACGAATACTCCGCGGCTCTCAACAGCTCATGGCGGCAAGAGTGAGGAAAAAATGGGCTGGGGTGGCCGGCCTCATGTTCCGCCGTTGTTTGTGCGTTGAGAATCGGGCGTTCCAGAAATGAGTGTCGAAATTCCTATTCGGGCTATTATTTGACGCGTGAAAGCACGAGTTTTGCGCACAACTGTTAAGATTTATTTGTAGGATGGTCGAGAAACGAGCGGCACGAGCCTCTTCGGCTACTACTAATATGCACGCCGAGCGATTTAGGCTTCGTGAGGCAGAGAAGACGGGGTCTTTGATTTCGACCGAATTGGATGAGTTTACACCGCGGGAGGAGCCGTACAGAGGTGAGGTACAAACAAACGGTGTCTACGGTTTTGTTTTTTGTTTACACGCAGCAGGCAGCAGCAATGGCAATGATTGCCATCAATGGGAATGATTCCCATTAGGCACCAGCAATCGCAATGGCGAATACTCGTCTGTGTCATTCAGCACCAGCGATTGGAATGACTTAACTTGTCATTTATTTCCATTGGGCACCAGCATCACATGAGGCGTGGAGTTTCGATGGTGTTGTAAAGGCGTTTTCCTTTTTCATCGTGTAACCTCCAAGCAAAAATGAGACTCATGAGCATGTACCGGTTACGACGCGGTACGACGACGTGTTTTCTCCTCCTCGTGCGTCACTGGGCTCCCCTGCCCCGACTATCGTGCCAGAGGCAGTCTCGGGCCTACATAATCTGCTACTACTACTGCGGCTATTCGTCCGCTTCCTTGGTAGCGTCCTCCTGCTGTTCTGTTATGTTCTGCTGCTGGTGCTGCTGCTTTGCTTGCGATATGCCTTTTAGCTGCTGACCCCCGGGTGAGCATGTTATTGTGCTAGTCAACTCCTCTCGGTGGTGTATCTCCGCGTCTCGAAGTTGAAAGACGGATCTATCTGCTTCGGAAGCTGTACGAGTATCGTCTCGCAGATTACGCTCATTTTATATGGCGTCTCGGCGGAGGTCTAATGCCAGCGCAGTTTTCGTATGGCATGTACCTGTACGATATGCTGCTGCTGCTTGCTGCTGCTAGCTTGCTGCACCAACGCACTTGCCGGCGCTTCGTACTGTTAATTAACTCGACCGACTGCTACTCAACTCATTGTTTTGTATATATCCGTACAGGAAATATACAGAACGGACGCCGGGAGGCTCGTACAGAGTACTTTGTAGCGTTGCTTGCTGCTGTATATGAACGAGTAATGCGTTGTTGGGTCGGATGGCGGATGGAAATGTTTGTATTTCTCGTGTTTGCAGCGTCTTCTTTCTCTTCACTCAAAATTGGATTTTCTAATACACCCCATGGTAGTACTGTCGCACTACTAGCCTCGAGTGCCTCGAGTTGCATACAGGTACGCCCTTATATAGCCATTACGGGCATGCGCCCGCCGCGGCGAAGCCCCCTTGTATTGTTTTATCACATTGCAGCCCAATGGCTATGGATGGACGCGGTTCACAATCTATTGTGGGGGGAAACGTATGCTGATGGAAAACTTCCACAATATATTACGGCATGACCATCGGTCCACAGTGTATTGTGGTGAGCATGTCTATCAACTGACTACTGTCACTACTACAGACTCTTCCCATCAAGTTTATAAATCATCTGTGGTCGCTGACAATATTCATCAATACCGTAGTCTGTTGTGGTCGCCTCTGGATGACCGTAGATTTCTCCTCTGGTTTGTGTCGACGTAATAGACTATGAGCTGAGTCCGGGGTGGGATATATTCTGATGTGAAACGTGAATCAACTCTGTGTGTTCTATACTGGTGCCCATCAATACTAAATATTAACTCCGTCTTGTGTACGGGTTTCCATATACGGAAGACCTTGTCGTTCTACCAGGGGCGGGGGAGCACCCTACCGACCTCAATTCTTAGGAGGGGCGGGCTGCCCGCTGCCGTACCCACTCTCAAGCTATGTATTGTTATGTATGTCCTCGCTTCTACAGTAGTAGCAAGGAGAGAACGGCGATCTGTCTACCGCTTCTTTTTTGAAGTTTGAAGTTTGGATATGTGCTTCGAAGAATGACAGGTTTCAGGTGCCCCTCGGTCACAATAGGATAGTTCGACGTGAGGAGTAGAGAAACCACAGTCTGTGGGCCCTCGACTGCACTCCCAAGTATTGCGGGGTACTATTGGTGATCGCAGCACGAAATACTCTTGACACTCCCAGTCTGCTCGGAGTCCTAAGAATACTGGGGGCATTTCTGAAAAGTTGGCCCCCGCGTTTATGTCTTTCATCTGATTGATAACCCCATGCGATCTGCCACTTCCCCTGGGTCGCTCGGGCTCCCCTAGACGTACATGTGAACGTCGTAGATTTTCCGGTGCTTCAGCACCCCAGGCCATCCAGCCCACCAGGGTTATTTGTTTCAGGAAAGGTGTATCAGCAATCTGGGACCTTGCATGCAATGAAACAACGCACCGGGCAGCAAGTTCCTCGCTTAATCGCTCTAGGTCAAGCGTCCCAGAGCTCCCGAGGCACACCTTCCGTGTCAAATGCAACAAAAGTGTCTTCACCTCGTCTCATCGCTCGTCGGCTATTTTGTGTCGGCGACTAAATCAGATAATCAAATCGAGCAGCAAGCCGGCACACACGAAACCGACTTCTTCAGCACGTATACTCTCGCAGTCTCCCTCTGTATTTGGCCGTCCTGGGATCGATGCGGAGTACCCCGAGTCCGTTCCAGACTTTTTATGTTAGATGGCTTGGTGTAGTGCGCCTGCTGCAATGGACCACATTACAGCAGCAGCAACAGCAATGAATGGCAGCAGACACCAAAGCGCGCGGCGTTGAAATCGATATTGGAGTTGAAAAATATCAACCCCCCACAGCATATGGCCCCCCGCCTATGACGACGTTCAAGGCGGCTTCACACTGATATGGATTTGCCACAAGGGCCTTCCCCCAGTGTAGTAGTTAAACGCGACCCGATCAAATGCACTACTCGAATTACTGTACACTACATGTAACAGAGATGATACAATGATGCTTTCTTGCTCCATGCGATATATTTGCGCGTTCGCCGGGACGACTCGGGGTCTACTCGACGCACCGGTATGTGCCGGAACATGACGTCTCTGGCGTTCCCGCACACTAGGCGACCTTGTACGCCAAGGACTACTTCTTGCCGGAAAGGTGTATATCGTAGCACCAGCGCTTAGAATCCGGGCATTGTTATTAACTGAAATCGCTAATGACTATATATCCCCGCATATTCGCTTGGGTGACGGGAACGGTCTATCGCAGCGGGGGGCCTAGAGTAAGCTCTGGGCTCGCAAACAGTAGTAGCCACAGCAATGGAGACTCCCCTCTACCGCTCACTGGCACACAAAAGCGTGGTGCGCATGGGGGCGGGCGCGATTCCCATACGCACCACCACGTGTATGATACACCCAATCCAGCCGTTTGAACCGCACGTAAACACGATTACCTGGTACCATGGTATGTCACAACGGCCCACCGGGTATACCAAGTCCATTACAACACGAGACTTCAGCGTCCCACACTGATATACCTCTAAGCCATCGAAAAGTCTGTACTCACATCTTTATGCCAACCGCAGTACATACCATAACCAAAATACAACGCGTAGAGGCCCAGCTCTGCACCACAGCTACTCTGGGCGAACTCCGATAACACAACGCACACTTGAAACACAGAGAGAAACACCAAGCCAGCTATCGAAGTTGCAACAGACACGGGTGTTTGTGCTGCCGCGTTTGGGGGCATCCTCCGCCCTGTCGGGATTTCATCGCCCCACGAAGAATGTCTTGGACGACATAGTTGCACCATGGCACGTCATGACGAAAACACGAGGTGCACCATAGCGACTTCAAGCAGGTGCGTCGTGCACGCCTGACGTACCCAATAGTTTGAGCCACCGCGACGGGGTCCCTCTTGGTGTGTTTGAAAAGGGTGGAGTGTCGAGACATCTGCCCGTATGTTGCAGGTATCCCTCCACTGATTCACCACAGCGTTGCGTTGTAGTCACTCAGGCCTGAACGAGAGTTGATACCGCCCAGTGAGTGTCTTACTCGGCGACTGCCCAAACACCACGAACGGCGACAAGGCAACGAAGCATGAATGACTACGTGTGTGACAATGGGTACGCATAAAAAATGGTGAACGCCAGGTTTTCTATGCCCTGCCATCGGTCTGCCTTCGACACGAGCTTTTGGATACCGTACACCACTCAGGGTATATAATAAAGGGGTTACACAAACAAGGGTCGAGTTTTTTCAAGCACGTTGCGGGCATACAGATCGGTTCGACAACGCTGGCACATTTAATTTGTAGACCACTTTCTTCAACGACCTCAAACTGAGATATTGGAAATAAAGATATTGGCAAGGGTGCTTTACCCGCCGGCATGGAAACTGTAGGAACGACGGCCGCCGCTAGAATCTCACCGCAAGTGTAGCCAGCCGTTCCACTTTGGCAGGTAAGTCCTTCGTCGCAAAAGACCGCCTCTGCTGGAGTACACTCTGCGCGGTACACGGTTGAGAGAAGGAGCGGCCTTGTTAGTCGTTGGCGGGGTTTGCCAAAACATCGAGATAAGCGACGCGTACAGCGATAATACGCATATGGTGCCAACACATCGCTGCCCAGGGGTACAAACGGTTTGACCGATATCGGCGTATTGTTCTGCAGCCATCACGCCTTTCTGCAAGAGTTTCAACTTTACTTCACGAAAGGCGGTAGTCGAACGTTAGCCTCGCCGCACGTGCCATCCCTGGCATCTTCGGAGTCGAGGAAGACGAACGGCACAGTGCTGCTCATAACGATGCAACAGGGACGGGGTGGGGGCGGGGTGTGGTTGTGAACATTAAAAGGAGTATTGCTGTTACTTACCGCCACGTGTGGGTGTCAAAATCTTTGTGCTCTGCACATAATGTTCCACGCATACTATCTACAGCGTGCGCGATAGATCCTATAAGCGCTGGGGCATACCAGAGCGCATTACGCTTCGACATTCAAACAAGACCTGGGGCGACCTCAAGCAAAGAACCACCTATTTTCGCAGAGTTTAACGTGTGTAGCTGCTGCGTATCTTGACCCGCCGTGCTGGATCAAGCATCCTCGAACAAGATGCAGCTACTCGAGCACTACACACCGAAACGGCCTTGGGCGTGGTCGTGTGGTGCTTACAACTCCTGCACTTACTTGGGAGGGAGGCACTGTAGCTCTGGGTTATCCTCAATTTCCCTACATGCGAATGCCTCAGACGCGCACGAGGACCAAGGGGGAAGGGCGCACGACTTTAGCAACATGGCAGGCATGGTATACACAGTAGTTGCCGCACATTTAGAGGTCGTTGTTCAACAGACGACGTAATTATGCAAATAGACGTTGAGAGGCAAGAGGTATCGATCCTTTAACGCAAGGTGCTAAGAACACGGAGTACCCGGCCCACGAATGCCTGCATTAGTTTTCGTTAGTGTTGGGCGTTCCACACGCAGCAGAGCATTGGAACCCGTGACTTACAGTCTCGAGAGGTTCACCAGGGGAGAGAAGAGGCCAGCAGGCAAGGTGGTCAAGCCGCATCCCATAAGGACCCTGATCATCACGACCAGCGGCAACGTAATTGAAGACGGAGGGGCAGTCGTTCCTAAAAATCTGAAAACTAGAAAAAGCCGCCATGACGTCTACTATATTTAGTACACGTCGATAGAGTCTAGGAGCATGCATTTCTTTTCGAAGTTGGTACGAGCCTTAGTTGCTCGACAGCAACAGGTTTGTGGTCGAAGCTCGACCGCAACAAGGGAGGCAATGGTCACATGGTAAAACAAAGCGCGTGAACTCGTGAAGCAGGTGGCGAAGAAAGCTCGACAGCGGCAGGAGACAGATAGTCACTCGTGCAGTAATTCGTGGAGCGATTTGAACGCGAGGCAAGCACTACCGTAGCACTGGTGCAAAGAGCAGCCGTAAGGCCGAACACGAGAAGCGTGCCACGGCAGCCGTGACCGTGTCATTTCCCGGTGTTTATTTCCTGAGGATCTATACACATGTCAGTTAAACACTTCCTTGGGGGTTGTGTGTGCGGAAACACTATTTCTGGCTCAAAATGGGAGATGGCTGAAGGACGAGCTGCGCGGACTCTCGATTGGGGGGTTCTGAAGTCGTTTAGGTATTTATCATCAGAACCGACTTTATGGTTTTTTCAAGGTTGAGCGTCTGATCCCTATTTCGGGTCTCAACCGAACCCGTGCCGAAAGAAGTTGACCATTCCAGCTGGTTGGTTGCTAAGAATAACGATGGGTCTTGGTGAAGTTGGATCAGATTGTTTTCATTCGTTGTGCCGATCACCCGTCAGCCTCTTTTATTTTTCGCTGAAAAAAGGGGCTGTATGATCCGGATCTAAAATGCGATTCATTTTCCTGACATAAAGCGTGCCCGCTTTACCCGACGAGCAATCCCATGGCCTAGGTTAATATCGACAACTATTCCCCGATCGTACCAGGTACGATGCCGGGTACTTATTCAATTAAAAAGGCCGATTAGTTAGACACAGTTTCGACTTACACATGCCCCCCCTATTGTAGGAGCCATCACGAAAAACAGGCGACTTGTAAAATGCTGAATAACTCACAGTACTTCCAGGTTCGCGAGTTCTGCGAACACATCTTCGGGGAGTTCCACATCGTTGAAGTCCAGGTTCCTGATCAATTAAAGCGGGGGTGGTGCTCAGAGGAACCTCAACTTGCGTCAAGCAATGGTGCTTTACTTCAGCGCGAGCAACCATGGTAGTATGAAGAGCCGAACGTCTGGTTTTGGCCCAGTCCTAGCACAGCATGTATATCGTTGCAAACGTGCCCCGCTGCAAATGCCATCACCAGCGTTCCTGGTTCCGTGTTGTAGGTAGCTAGGTGAACGGCTTGTGCCTATCGTTTGCATGGTCAACAACTCGGTGTAAAGCTTCATCTATGGCCGCCTCTAGTGCCGGAAACCGCTTCCACATCTCGCCTGCGCACCTACGACCGAATTCACGGATACCTTGCCAGATCCCGGCGCAACGACGGGCAATACATCTTACAAAGCGATGGGTCTCCCGAAATAAAAAAGGCCAATGCACATCTCCAACTTCAAACACAGCGGGGTACGTAATAGGCTATTAGATGCGACGCGTGCTGCGATGAAGGTAGCACGTTTTGGCTAAGATATTGTCTAGATGACGGTGGCTCCTTAGCCCAAGAGTCGTCGGAATTCCATTCTTCATTTGGCAAATAATTGTCTTCGTATACCTAGGTCATGACAACATTCATCAACTATTGCACTCTGATTACTCTTGGAGTCAGATTATGTGTGACATACTAATAGTAGAACAGCTCCCCAAGCGGAGAGCCTAGGATACGAAGTAGTGTACCTCTTCTGTAGAATGCATCATGTTTTCTTTGACTACCACAGCAGAGCGGCACATGTTGTGGATGCTTTATTTACTGAGGGCACCTCTAAAACCAGTGTGAGGCAGGTGTTTTTTAGCACGTTCATAGTGTTTGCGCAGCGCGACGTGCAGGGGGCTGAAGCCTTCGTAGCTGGCATGCTCAGCCTTTGTCAAACTCGCGTGCAGATAGTCAAGACAGCCTCCAATCCAGGACTGGGGCCACGGAAATGCCGATGGAACTCACAGTACGCGAAGCTCCGTCAGCCCCGACAGCCATGGTTCTACGATCGTCAGACTATTGTCCGTGAGCTCCCTATCATGGCGCACGACGCGAACAGACGACAAGATTGATCAAACTTTAGCAGAATTGGCTTGACAAGAGTATACACGGGGACGGTTGAGATTGTCAGTCGACCCGAGGTTTGGCTTCGGTCGGTTTTCTCCGGCTGACAGTACTATTAACAGCAATTTCCCCCGACACACGAACGCACACACGGTCCAGTACGTCACATGAACTTTGCACTGTACCCTAAAAGGTATCATGTACCCGGTGTCTTTTAACGAACGAGTCCAGCATTACACAACCTAACCGAGTCAAACTGGGCTGTTGTTCACTGATGCATCCATCAAAGAATGAAAGCAAGAACGCCTCTACCATGCGTCCGATAGGCCTCGCGAGAACCTCATGGTGGCGCGAAACCGTCGGTGTGATTGTGCCCGTGCCTCGATCATGTAAGGCATCCCTTGCGTTTACCTTCAACAGTGTGCAACGCTAAACACAACGTATAGTGAAGGCGTTGATGCAGCAAGTCATATGTGTGCAAGACACAACGTTCAGTCAAGGCGACTATTCGACATGTGATGTGTGCTCCCGATATAACTCACAATGTGTCCAACGCCGAGAGATCCGAAAACACAATATCGGGCAAGCTTCTGAGGCCATTGAAAATTAAGCTCCTGGCAACCGATGGCATCGAACCATCGCACAAAAAATGGTGAAAACGAAATGGGCATAATATCAGCAGCGTCGGGGCATCGATCGAAAGGAAAGTTGACCACGGGTGTTTCAACTGGGTATGCTGGAGGACCGTGTAGAAAGAATCGATCTCAGGCGTGCATGGCGGCACCGGCGACGAGTTTCGGTGCACACTAGAAGGATCGTCGTAATTTCCCACTTTTTGTACACGCCGGACGAAGTTGTAGATAAACCACTGAGAGACACCGGACACGTCCGCATCCTAACTAGGGCCTACTTGGGGTGATACAGTATAAAACTGCCCGAATAAGGCGGAGAATGGTGGCGCTGTCCACCCGATCCAGCGCCGGTGTTTGAGCGATCAGATGCAGAAGTTATCAATCACAATGGACCGGGTTGGTGTCGTGACCCAAACTACAGCAGGTTGATGCCTGAAGCGCAACGGGTGCGGGACCGGTCGGGTCCACCCGATAGTTGTGATCACGAAACGAGCAAAACAGCCGCTGCGGCATCTAACAACAGTCAACACTGCGGAAGTCGCACCTAAATTGTACCAACGGCGTAATCAACGTGGCAAAAGACGGTTTTGCCAGAGCTTTCAAAGCATCATGCTAAGGTCTTCTGAACCGTGCTCTTATGGCGGGCATCATGTTATCCCCAACGACGTCATAGGAGTTGGAATGTTATCATTTTCAGCACCAGTTTACCTCCATCGACATGGTATCGCAAGCGGATGTTATGATAGTTGGCGCTCTTGCTCACACGTGCCTTGTATCGATAGCGCATGGCCTTCACAGAGACAGAGGGCATAGACAGTTCATAGCGCAGAAATACTCACAGATTCTCCAGCTTTGTCAGGCCGGCGAACAATCCTTCGGGTATGGTCCGAATCCCAGATTCGCTGAGGCCTCTGGACCGACGACGAATTACCACACAAGGGGACAGCGACCCAACCAAGAACGTCAGTAAGGTGGCACTGGAACGGTCGGTACTCGCGGTAGTGAGAAACGGCGCACTCGCTACGCGCAGCAGTCGCATCACTAGCGAGATGTCGTTATTGTTGAGGACGCACACCACGGTAGAGGTTCACTGCTTGTCTTCTGAGCCGGCCTTCTCACACGAGAAGCTCTACAACCTCACCCAAGATCTGATTTGGGGGAGGAAAGTGAAGGGGCTACTATACACGGTGATGAGCAGTCCGATGGCCCGATAAGAACCATACAACGAAGCAGGCCTGACAACACAACGTTGGCGTTCCGACAGTTTCGAGTGAAGACGCCCCCGTCTTTTGGGGAAACAATTATGCCGACAAGGACTATTACGGGGGGGCATAGTTAACAGGACCAAATATTGTTGGTAAAAATGGTTAAATATATAGTTTTTTATGTACATCATAGGTCCTGTTAACTAGGGTCCCCCGTAAGAGTACCTCTGTCGTGTCGAGCGACGTCAAACGAGAACGAAATATGCAACAAAAACACGAGCGACCACGAGCATTTTCTCCATAGAAGAGTATTCGCGTTGTATGCGAAACGGCCAGCGACAGGAACCGTGCTACGGAAAACGGTCCCGTTTGGCTCCAAATGTTGTGACTGATATGGCACCCCTCGTCTACGGCTTATGGCACTACGCAACATATTGGTAGTCCCATTCCGTGGCAAAAACAACCCCACCAGAAAAAAAAACAGGATTTTTGGATGAGGGATAGAGCTCCTCGTGGTGTGCGAGCCTTTCGTGAATGTTTCCCTCGTAAATGTTCGGTGGGTCTCTACCGTAGCACTCACAAACGCGTGAGCTCCGTGAGGCCGTCGAACAACCCCACCAGGCTGGTCGTATCCGTCAGATCGTTTCTGTCGAGAAACCTGAAGAGGTTTGGGCGAAAACAAGTGGACAAAGATAATTCATGCATTAGCGACCATCAAGGCACGTCCGACGCTATAGGTCCTCGATTCGCTGGACACGAAGCTACCACTCAGGGAAAGCTAGCTCCGGGGGCGGTTACTCCCGTTGACCTTTGATATGGCACGTCGAAACACCAAGTGTTCGCGCCGTTTTTTCCCTACGTGGAAGGCGCCAGGGTGCGAGTAGACATTCCTGGCGCGTGCTCCGGGAACGTTGGCACCCTATTTTGTGTGAGGCGGCTCCCTTGGTTACAGTATAATATAGGAACCCTTTACCTGTCGTCCCAAACGGCTTTGATAAAAGCTAAAACCGCACCGCTATGAACATTCCCCATAGCCTGGGTTCCCGTGAATGATAGGGAATGGTGGGTCAGAAAGTGCTCACTCCGTCGTAGCACGCCTCTCCTGTGATAATCGACGACCTACGACCCGTTCTACGATAGAGATAGAATATTTTTGCTATTTTGTTTCTGAAAGACGCGGTTGCTTGACCCCAAGTCGTCGGAATGTCAATCTCGATTTCGAAAAGAAAACATTTTTTTTTTTGTAGACTTGGGCCATTGGACTATTCGCCGCGATGCATTTCGATTTTTGCTGATATCAGTTTTCGGGTGAGGTATGGAGCTTCTCTAGTGAGGAGCCTCAGAACATTTAGGGTGAACCTCTATCGTAGAACGCCTCCTACGGAGATTCCAAACCCTGTGCGAGATACCAATCAAGCTATGTACCGGGGGCGGGGGGTATTCGATAGGAGAGACATGCTCGATTTCATGCATGGCCGTAGTCGTATGACCATAGACCCTCGCAACCCTGCAGTGCCGGGACTGAGCATGTCGGGTTTTCACCGACCGGGCAGACATTGCTTGCCCCTAGCGCGAAGCGCCGTGAAATGTCCGGTGAGTCGCACGAAGGGTGAGCTTCATCATATGCTGCTTGTGAGGCGGACTTGCATATGGATGACAGCTTTAGTGAATTAATTTAATCTCCGGCGTAGCCACTTCCAGAGACAGCAATGGGAGTACCATGAAACTGCCTCCTGGGTGCCTTATCTTCAACACTACGTGATACGATAAATCCCCCTTGTTCGGGGTATAGGTTGTTTACCTCACACAAATAATCTAACTCGACGACCAGCTGTGGACAACTGCCAAACCAAATGTTGTCTAGCTCACGTAGTGAGCGGCATATTTTACAATGTCGTTGCCAACTGACGCCAACCCAAGGGGGGAGGGGGGGGGGTAGCCACCGACGAATGCTACAGGAGGGGTGACCTTATACCATTATGAGGCTCTTGAGCAGTTGTGCGTCATACCCAACCCAACCGAACACGATCTCATGACAAACTAAGCAACACAAATGGGTTTTCGCAAGCCTCCAGGCACTCTTCAACCCCAACCGCGTACTAACTGCATCGCAGAGCTTCCTAGACACACCGCCTCTACCCTCGATCATGAACGAACTCACAGCTCTTGCAGTAGGGGAGTCCCCGAGAAGAGACACACGGGCAGGGTCTCGGGCGTCAACTCGTTGTTGAAGAGCCGCCTGGTCACAACCGGGGCGAACGTCGACCAACGGGCGAGGGTTCGCTAGTCTTGCACACGGGGATCGTCGCGATACCAAGGTGTTGCAGGGGGGCGGGCAGGCGGGCGATGACTCTCCGCCTAGCTTAGCGTGCTTTGTCTATTGCTAGGGGTGTGAGCATGCCTGAATATAGCCCGGGACGGGTGAGACAATAGGGGGTAGTGCCTATTGGTTCTATGGGGCTCTTTTATTTGTGGGGAGCGTCATGCCTCACCCACATGACTGTTTTGTTTTAGCGAACGTATCACCCAAACCGAGCTCACCCCGATGAAAGACTCCACGGCATAAGTGCTTGCGAGCAATACCGTGCGAAATGCTATCGGATATCGGGTAGTTCCTGGGTTGAGAGGCTCCGTCAGTCACAAACATTTCGGCCAGAATCTGTTTCCCCGCGTCCGGGGACGACATCCAGCGTTCAAAATCCCAAAGCCCCGTGAACATGCAGCGACACTCAGTAGCGACCCCGGTGAGAACTACTTATGCGCTCGCTGGGTTTTCTGAAGCGCTGTTGCTGCCATTATCTGTTCACCAACATCATCACCGCTTACTGCGCTGCACTATGTGGCACTATGGTACCCAGCAGTGGGTATTCCCCGTGCTGCTTTCTCGATCCCTGTGCGCCTTCAACAGTGGCAAGATGATGCCATGTGTAGCCTGTGGAAGCGTCTATCAATAGAGAACCGACGAGCAGGTGTTTCAAACGGCTCGCGGTCAGAGCCCACCGCGCGGCGAGCACGTTGTCTTCGCCTCTGCCTCAGGCTTACATCGTCGTGAGGCTAGCAAGGTCGGAAAAGGGCTCCCTCGGGCAAGCTGACCAGATCGTTGACGGAGATGTCCCTGAACGAAAGCGACATCGTGAACACGAACACAAGCATTAACACGAGTGGTGCCAAAACGCGCGTGGTCACAAAACGGCCATGTACAACGGAACCGACGACACCACCCTGGCTCTGACTTGTGCGCTACAACGAATGAGCTCGTCCAATTCGCGGTTGTGGTGACTTGCGCGACTATAGCTCTCTTAGTACATCATTAATGTTTGAACATTATAACATCAATATATTGGCCAGAGGCTACTGCTACTACTAAAGACGCACGAACGACAGTGTTCCAGGTTTGTTTGCGATACCGTTGTGATGAATGGCGCGATTGAAGTCCGAGGTTTTAGGAACGCGCTGTTGGAACAGGTGTACTGCAAGTGAACGCCGCAGCCGAATGCAAGTCTAATCACTCACAAGGTCTCGAGCTTCGCGAGGCCATCGAACAATCCTTCTGGCACGGTCACCAGGCTGCTGCGGTGGAGGTCCCTGGGCGAGAAATCGTCCTGACAACCCAGGACGAAACAGCGGCAAATGTCAAGCAGGCGCCCTCGTATACTTCAGTAGGAAGGTCAACATATGGCAGGCCACGAGTGAACAAGATCCCCATCGAGGCGAGCAGGTCTCGACGGTGCATGACTTTTAGTAACGCGGACTACGAGTTTTCGTGATTGTGGTGAAAGGCCACTGTACCAGGAAGCCAGACACCAAAAGCAAGCGGTCGCCAAGATTTGCTTTGTCTCCACACAAGCAGCCGTCTCCAGGATACAGGTTTACTAAGAGCTACCTTCGTATGACGGTGGTACAACGCGTAAGCCAGCCTCGTTGGAAGAGCTGAGCTGCACGATTACCGAGCAGGTTTACGATACAAACGATTGCAAGCCATGTCCGACATCGTATGTGCCACAACGATTAAATTCTGGCATGCTTCGCTGTACCGGCGACGCGCGGCGCTCTAAAGCAACACTTGCGTCCTGGCCGTATATTTGATCTCGTGCCAGCAGGTACAATCTCCGGTGGCGTGCTCTATTTTTTGTGTGCACTCACAAGAACGTCAGCTCGGACAGGCCAGCAAATGTCCCTTCGGCGTACGACGATACGCCGAGGCTGTCGTCGAGAAGTCTGAATACAGACAAACCCAGTAGGGCGACGGCGGAACACGGAAATCACGCGCGCACGATGGCAGCCCGACGTGATTGCAGGGACGAGAAGAATTGTGTACACCGGTTAGGTTGAGCGAGTGTTCAGTCTAGCCCTTGGAGTGTCCACGGGTCCGATTGCAACCTCCCCCTTAGGCCTGCCGTATATTGTATCAGTATTGGCCAAGGCAAATAGAGACAAACGTGTACAGGTAGGTTGGGTGCATGGACAGTGTACACGTGGGATTTTTCACAGGGCTCATTGCAACCGCCCCGTAGGCATAAACAGATCGCGTCACGGATGCTAGCCTGGGCCCGGGGTGACGCTGAACGCTTGCGTTGGCGAAATGACGAGGCATCCCCATCGATGAAGTACCCAGCCCACGGTGGGGAATGGGATCAGAGAGAGGAGCGAAGCGAGACGAACTCCCAAGCGGGGTCTACGGTTTAAACTACGCGAGCAAAACATCTTACTTAGCGAGACTGAGAGGTAGAGACTTACGAATACGTTTAGGGTCGTAGGGGTCAAAGAAATAGGTGGGGGGTCGGGTTAGCTGAGTGCTATCCACATGGGCCCCTCCGCACTACCATGGTAGTTTTCAGGCCAACAGGAACACAACAAGGACGCTTGTAAAACAGGAGACCATCCGTAGTACCTGAGCGGCCGTCAGATAGGTCCAACGTCTTGCAGGGCACAAGCACAAATAAACGTGGAACCGCCCTGCTGAAGGACTCAACCCTTCCATATTGCACGTCTATCTAGGGCTCCTATCGCCGGTCGACCGTGAGTGTCCTTCTCGTCAAGCCTCCCAGATTTCCATGGGGGCAGCATAAAACACCCTTTACGGTAGATACGAAAAAAAACGCACTTTTTAGCTGTAGGTTACTCGGACCGTTGCGATACATTTCTTGTACCCGCCACCCTCTGGTACGGTATAGCCTATATTGCTGCAGGCTATTTCGAATTTCACATCAGGGGCAGTATTCACAGCTCACAGCGCGTCCGTTGCACATGCTACAACCCGGACATGGTTGAACGCCG
>JARUPZ010001026.1:0-25519 GCA_031213475.1 Nereocystis luetkeana | reverse complement strand
CTACTTGAAAAAATAAAATGGGATATTGTTTGCAGTGGTGTATTCCACTTCAATCCGTTTAGGACTGCAGCCCCGTTCTGGGGACAAATTACTTAAGAATTTGACTGGTTTGGGAGACCAATTTCGTGGAACCAGTGTGGGGACAATTTTTTCAGTCTAGCAGTGCACATCGATAACTGTTGAATATTGGATGCGCCATCGACTGATCGCACCAAGCTTGCAAAAAATGTGCCTGGTACAGCATGAGTTGAGAAGTTTCTTTCGATCTCACAGCTTGAGTTTTGTATTTTAGTCTGTATCAGATAGAAGGGTTGAGGGTGACCAGCTGCTAGTCTGGTCTATATGGCATGCCTAGTCTAGCATGTGTGCCCGAGTGCTCTGGGATACTCGCGGTGCGCACGTGCCGGATGCCACCTCTACCGTCGGACGTGCGGCATAGGTACTGATTACGCTACGGCATATCCTTGACTTGTACGGTTGTTGCGGCTATGTTCGGCGAAAACAAAAAGGACTCGAGGTTTCAATCGGTGGTGGCGGTAGCGGTGGCGGTGGCGGCGGTGGTATCAGGGAGAGACACACCGACTATCCTGGGATGGTAAACAAAAGCAATGCTTCTGCCTCTTCTAGGGACGCAAACAAAACAAAACGAAAGACATTTTTTATTTTTCGGAAATCCCCTTCCACCAATCTAGCGCCCTATTAAATCGTCTCATGATAGTACGAGCAGCTGTACGGGTCTTGAAGACTCCGGTCCTACCGAGGACGCCAAGCACAAGCAGCGTTTAGACATTGATATCAATTTCAAACCGTCCTTATACGTCCACCCGCAGTACTACTACTGCTGTAGGGATGTAGAAATAGAGCGACGCACCAGTTGTTTGGCTCAGAAAACCTTTCAGCGGCGACCTCTCACAACAACAACAAAAATACCTCACCATAATTTCGTGCCTGGTAGGACACATTACCATCAAACCTTAAGGGCTGTTCGCAAGCCACGACCCAACCCGCGGGTCGGGTCAGGAGATTTGCAAAAAACTCACGGGTCGGGTCGGGTCGGTTACGGAGGCCTTCAAAATCTCACGGGTCGGGTCGGGCCGGATCGGGATAGGTGACCCCATCCGACCCAACCCGCGAGCAGCCCTAACTTTTCTTCACCCGACCTGTGAGCAGCTCTGGGAAAAAAAACAAAATACCACTCCGGTGCGGGGGCACTGACCGAGGTTGGGCACGAGGGTGGTGAAGGGGTAGTCCGCGATCTTGGGCTTGGCGTTCGTGGCCGCCGCGAGCAGAGTGCTCTTCCCCGCGCTGGGCACGCCTACCTACAAAAAAGAGAAACCACGTGAATAATCAGTTACTTCGGATCAACACGCTCGCGCGCCCGAGAGTAGCAGCAGTCCTGTCTGCTCTTACAACGGGAGCGACGGGTTACGTTGCCACAGGGCACGTCTTACAGTACATGTATGTGGGAGTGGGGTTAGGATTGCACTACCGGGTAGGGGACGAGTTACTTGAAATTCGAGTTTTGTTTTCTGTACGGTAGTGCACTAGTAGAAGGGGTTAAGCTTCGTTTTTTACCATTCCGCCGGAGGATGAAAAGCAAAAACAAAAAAGAAATACTGAATACTTCTCGCTGCCGACGCCCCGCGTGGAAATGCACTGAATTGGTGCAGCGTGCGGGTGTATCGGGGAGCCGGTGCGTGCTGGGGGGCGCCAAAGCAACACTACACATAAAAGGCGCGATAAAAGGGCATACTATTCTGTGTTCGGAAAAGTAACGACCGTCTGAAACTATAGCTGTTACTGAAAAAAGACGCCCTTCCATTTGTGGGAAGAGTGGTATGGGTATCCTTCAGCAGCTGTCTGACTTTGACCGGGTAAGCAGGGCACTACTACGCGACATTCGTATGGGGCGTCTGCTAGTCTAAGTGGTGCATACTTTTAGCAGTGAACAAAGCAGGTACAGGGGCATGTCTGAAGGTTCCTTCACGGCGAGCAAGTGCACACTACGCGATATTACACAGCACACAAAAAATCCAATACACTAGCACCGCACAAAATGCATGCAACACACTGCAACAACCACACTGAGCTACACTGCACTACTTCAATAAACCCCCCTGCGGTACTACGCTGCACTACCAGGCAGACTACACTGCACTCCACCACGAAACTACACCTTCGTTAATCTACCCTACCCAATAGTCCACGACATACCCTATCCTACTCTACCCTATCCCACCTACCCAACCAACCTACCCTACCCTACCCTACCCTACCTGCCTTACCCTTACACGCCGTACATCTTCCGACACTAGGCGCAAAAGTAAGTCACATACTTCCACAGGCTACAGAGGTTGGTATCATTAAATGACCCTTAAGCACTGCAAAAACTCGTCCCACACGATTAGTAACTGCAACTACATTTTCAATGCAGTACTTCTGGAGGGGTTAGTTACTTAATGAACCTTTTATCACACTGCAAAATGACCCCACACCATTTCCAATACCCCCCCCCCCCCCCCCAAACAACAGGCGCAGATACAGTAGTCCCGATACTATTACGGGGGACCAAAGAAATGGGTAAATATATACCAGGTAGGTTTTTATGTATACCACAGGTCCTATAAACCATGGCCCCCCGTAATAGTTGCTAACGTTTTTTTTGGGGCAAGGAACCCCTCCACGCCCCTTCTCACCAGACCCACGTCCGCCACCAGTCGAAGCTCGAGAGCTAGCCAACGTCGCTCTCCCGACCCCGCCGAAGACGCTTTCGGCGCCTGACCACGAGAAATCTGCAGCAAGCGATGCCCGATCACACAACGCAGACGACAGGCGGCAACACAGCGGTCAGTGACCGAGAGGCCTTGAATGCCGCGCAATTGACAAGCCCGCACATTATGGTGTCTTGCGGCCGCAGGACCGCATTTACCTGGGTCCTGACAGCGGCAAAGCCCGGAGAGGCGCCGAACACGCGACGATAGCTGTCATCAATCGCCTACGAGAAGCGTGAACACCCAGGAGCACCGGTAGTGTCACATTAACGCCCGTGACGTACGTGCCCTTTCGCATCGTAACTCGGACACAGATTTGTACTATCCCCTCGTCACGCAGTGCCCACAATGGTTGCTGTAATCGTCGACTCCCATCGTCAATCTCACCCACAATGGTTGCTGTAATCGTCGACTCCCATCGCCAATCTCACCCTCAATGGTTGCTGTAACCAAGTACGCCAAGCGCCAAGAGGGGTAATAACTCACCTATACACGCTTCGGAAACGAACCACTTGGAACCAAAGCAAAATAGGATAGTATAACATTTACAGTCGCCATGGGATTAATAAATTACCGAGATCGCGCAAGGTGTACATATAGACTCGGAGGCGGTGGGCTTCCAGGAGCCTTTACGGACTTATCCAAAATACGCGGGTGCCTGCCTCCACGCGGGAGGGGTTTCCTAGACAAATCCGGCGGTGTTATTCACCTTCGTGGCCGCGTTTCCTCTGCCGCCGTGGCCGCCTTTCGCCACCACCAAACGCTCGCCCTCCTCCCTCAGCTCCCCCAAAATAACGCCCCCGTTATCCTTATCTCTTACCACCGTGCCTGGCGGAACTGATACCTGCAGTCCCGCGCGTGGCCGAGACACAGCAGCAAGCAAGCAAGCAAGCAAGCAAGCAAGCAAGCAAGCAAGCAAGCAAGCAAGCAAGCAAGCAAGCAAGCAAGCAAGCAAGCAAGCAAGCAAGCAAGCAAGCAAGCAAGCAAGCAAGCAAGCAAGCAAGCAAGCAAGCAAGCAAGCAAGCAAGCAAGCAAGCAAGCAAGCAAGCAAGCAAGCAAGCAAGCAAGCAAGCAAGCAAGCAAGCAAGCAAGCAAGCAAGCAAGCAAGCAAGCAAGCAAGCAAGCAAGCAAGCAAGCAAGCAAGCAAGCAAGCAAGCAAGCAAGCAAGCAAGCAAGCAAGCAAGCAAGCAAGCAAGCAAGCAAGCAAGCAAGCAAGCAAGCAAGCAAGCAAGCAAGCAAGCAAGCAAGCAAGCAAGCAAGCAAGCAAGCAAGCAAGCAAGCAAGCAAGCAAGCAAGCAAGCAAGCAAGCAAGCAAGCAAGCAAGCAAGCAAGCAAGCAAGCAAGCAAGCAAGCAAGCAAGCAAGCAAGCAAGCAAGCAAGCAAGCAAGCAAGCAAGCAAGCAAGCAAGCAAGCAAGCAAGCAAGCAAGCAAGCAAGCAAGCAAGCAAGCAAGCAAGCAAGCAAGCAAGCAAGCAAGCAAGCAAGCAAGCAAGCAAGCAAGCAAGCAAGCAAGCAAGCAAGCAAGCAAGCAAGCAAGCAAGCAAGCAAGCAAGCAAGCAAGCAAGCAAGCAAGCAAGCAAGCAAGCAAGCAAGCAAGCAAGCAAGCAAGCAAGCAAGCAAGCAAGCAAGCAAGCAAGCAAGCAAGCAAGCAAGCAAGCAAGCAAGCAAGCAAGCAAGCAAGCAAGCAAGCAAGCAAGCAAGCAAGCAAGCAAGCAAGCAAGCAAGCAAGCAAGCAAGCAAGCAAGCAATCAAGCAAGCAAGCAAGCAAGCAAGCAAGCAAGCAAGCAAGCAAGCAAGCAAGCAAGCAAGCAAGCAAGCAAGCAAGCAAGCAAGCAAGCAAGCAAGCAAGCAAGCAAGCAAGCAAGCAAGCAAGCAAGCAAGCAAGCAAGCAAGCAAGCAAGCAAGCAAGCAAGCAAGCAAGCAAGCAAGCAAGCAAGCAAGCAAGCAAGCAAGCAAGCAAGCAAGCAAGCAAGCAAGCAAGCAAGCAAGCAAGCAAGCAAGCAAGCAAGCAAGCAAGCAAGCAAGCAAGCAAGCAAGCAAGCAAGCAAGCAAGCAAGCAAGCAAGCAAGCAAGCAAGCAAGCAAGCAAGCAAGCAAGCAAGCAAGCAAGCAAGCAAGCAAGCAAGCAAGCAAGCAAGCAAGCAAGCAAGCAAGCAAGCAAGCAAGCAAGCAAGCAAGCAAGCAAGCAAGCAAGCAAGCAAGCAAGCAAGCAAGCAAGCAAGCAAGCAAGCAAGCAAGCAAGCAAGCAAGCAAGCAAGCAAGCAAGCAAGCAAGCAAGCAAGCAAGCAAGCAAGCAAGCAAGCAAGCAAGCAAGCAAGCAAGCAAGCAAGCAAGCAAGCAAGCAAGCAAGCAAGCAAGCAAGCAAGCAAGCAAGCAAGCAAGCAAGCAAGCAAGCAAGCAAGCAAGCAAGCAAGCAAGCAAGCAAGCAAGCAAGCAAGCAAGCAAGCAAGCAAGCAAGCAAGCAAGCAAGCAAGCAAGCAAGCAAGCAAGGGTTACGATCAAGCACACGTGAGGAGGGAGGCAGAGGAGGAGAGAGGAAGGTAGGAAGGGAGGGAAAAGGGGAGGGAGGGAGGGAGGGAGGGAGGGAGGGAGGGAAATGGTTAATGAATGAGCTCGTCAATTTACCGTACGGCTGACAGGGCGGGACAGCACTACAGGCGTGCCCATGCCGCGAGGCGCGGCGGCGGATTATATATATATATATATATATATATATATATATTATAACCCATAGTTGCCCCACGCGGTCATACCGCTGTCCGCTGTCTCACGTATTGGGACAAGCGGCGGCGACAGCGAGACATACACAAAATAATATTCACACCAATATCGCGGCTTCGCGCTCCTTGCGTTCGCCATAACGCATAGTATACGCATACCTGGTAGTATACCGGGACGGGGACACACGTCGGTACGGCGAGCGAGCATATAACAGTAAGGACAGCGCCGGGTCTCCTCTTCACGTGGCGACGCTGGACTCCTTGTCTCTCCCCTCCCTCCGGCCAACCTCAAACGCCCCATAAATCATAAACCGACAGCAGTCCCTTCCGTGAAGAACAACTAGGGGAAAAAAAATACCGTCAACGTATAAAACAACAATTTTCCGCACGGAAAAAAAGAGGTTTCCGCAAGGCATCGGAGGCCTATCAGTGCCTCGGACAACGATCATCGCTTGCCGTTCGTGTCGTGTAGGCGTTATAGTAACTTACAAGCACACCGACAGCAGACCCCTCCCCTGCGACCTACCCGCCGAACTAAATATATTTTTTCTGGATCGGAAACATGCTTAAGGCGCAAAAGCGCAAAGTAACCCAATAAACTTGAGAACGTTGCACACCAAGCTGCGACAAGCACAATGCGCGAAATCACAACGCGCGAAACCGCGCAAAGGAAGGGGGCAACATTTTAACGTCGCACCATCAGCGACGGGCACAATGCGCAAAAGACACACACATCAAGCTTTTATCGCTGCCCTAATCAGCGACGGACACGAAGAGCAGAATAAGCCAACACACTCTCAACTTTGCACCCATCAACGACAGGGACAACTTTTCACCGATCAGCGACAGGCACATCGCGTCAAGGGGCAAAGGGGGGGGGCAACAAATCAACCCGCAGACTACTCAAGCCCCACCTCTACGCTGCCGCCGTCCTTTCCGTTGGTGAGGCGCTGTAGCCCGGCCTTGCCCGGATCCGCGACGAAGCTGAGGCTCCCCCTCAGGTTGACGAGAGTGTTCAGGCTGCTCTCGCATACCTGTCCGAACAACAGCGGTCATCGAAGGAGGTCAACAGCAAGCCCTGAGCTCTACAGACCCGCACAACAGCACCCGACAAGCAGAGAAAAGCGCTGCCATCGGCGACCCGATATTACAGGAGGCGACCGCAGAAGCCATCTGCGGGCAGCATCGGTGTATGGTCACAACAGTATTGACGTCGTAGTGACTTACCGACCCACGTCCAGTGAGAAAATGACTCAATCAACGACGAGCACGATATTCTCAAACGTCTAACACGATATGCTCAACAATGTCTCTTGCGAACTGCACCGTGTATATACCTCGGGCTGCAGCATAATACAAGCAATGGGGTAATCGAAGCAAGCTACCAGTAGTGATCCCATAATTCAGCGAACAGTTAGCCTGTTGTCTCACCAACGTGACATCTCCGCCCCTGCCACCCGAGCCTCCGTTCGCCTGCCCCCGTTGCTTTTTGGCCATCACTCTGAACGATGCCGCTCCCGCCCCTCCGCTCCCGCCTCTCACGTACACCTGTACACAAAGCGACAATACCAACAACAACACACATACCACGACCATGCACGTCGAGCGGTGATGCATACCTGGTACGTGGCATGTGAGCATACAGGGATATAACCTCATAGGGACCCGGAGCTAGCGACCAAAACAGTGACAAGATTCGTGCTACAGTCTCAACTGCCAACATTCTATGAGCAGAACGAGAGCCCATCAGGTACGGGTAGGATCGCGTTGCTATCAGCGCCGTACACGACTCCTTGCACTCAACCATCGAAACTCGGACACCATATTGTGGAATATCATCCGCCAATCACGCTGTGACCACAACGGTTGCCGTGACCGTCACTATGAACCGTCACCTTTCCCCCCGCTGAAGTCCCGCGGTATTGAAGTAGGTCGTGCGAGTGTGACACTCGAGAGCGCCAACTTTAACCCTGTTCGGATTAGATTAGACTACTAGTGTACCAGGAGTACAGCAGTGGTATAGAGGGGAGAAGTGACCATAAGAACATGCCGGGTACAGCATCGGCCACAGCTTGGTTGGGGATGCCGAAAAATCGGTGGTCTGAGCTGCCACGCACGTTGTATGATACCATAGGAGACGGGCGCAGCGTGGTCCTACTCATGCTGCTGCGTGCTCAAGCTGACTGATCGCAGACTACTACAGCGAGCAGCAGGTGTTGGATACAGTATCAGATATCGATATCGGAATCGGGTTCGATACGATACCGATAGAAAGCTATCGTATTATAATCGACACGATTTCGATATTTGATACCTGGTACATCGAAGCTTTCGCTCAGCATCTGCAAAAAAAAAACATGGGAGGACCCCGGCCGCCGCCCGCCTGTCTCAGGCACACGCGCCTACAGTATACCAACAGCACTGACTGCCAGCGCGATTATTATCGGGGAAGAAACCGGCGTGTCCTCAAGCTGAAATCGTTCAAGCATGTACCCTGGTACCCAGGTATGATCCGTGCCTTTTGTCTGATTTAGCCATAAAAACTATCCATAGCGAGACTACTTCACTGTACGGCTGTATGTATCGTACATCACCTGTTTTTGGTGACACGCCTATACGCTCGAAGGTACACGCGACGAGGTATTGTGCACACCACCCTGTCACACCCAGCCCTGCCGAGTACACATGTTTCTCTTACTACGTACCCTTGGGTGCACTCATACCCTACTGCTGATGAGCCGATAATATATATACGAGTCATACAAGCGTACCTGAGCTTCGTCGTAAAACATGAACTCCAAATCTCTGTCTCTAAGCTGCTGCGTGCCCTCAGGGTTCGCCATCCAAAGCTTGGATCTGGAGGAGGATCTCACACCACGACCTACGCACCCGAACAAAGTTATTGGCCACCCTTCACCCGTTTTCCGAGATTGGGCATGTCGTCTCGGGATACTGTTGCCGTCGGCAGCGGGATGTGAGGTACAACACTTGGCGAGAGAAGCTGCCGTGTGCCGTCGAAAGGCATGGTATCCGTGGGAAGCTGGGGACGAGACAAAAGCTTGGGCCTGAGGTAGCACCAGCAGCAGCGCCAGAACCATGGAATTCCAGGGACCTCCGGCAAACTCCTGATGTTCAACTCGTGGTGACCTTGCCATTGATCGAACGGCGCTGGCCGTTGTCGTTGTGGATGTCATCACGCTTTCCTTCGGCTGTCTGTGTGCAGTCGGCAGTAGGCAGGCAGACCGTTGTTTTCAGGGTTTCTAGCAACGTTTGATAGCATGTGTTTTAGGGGATCGGGACAGCACCCCGAGGTGCTGCACGCCGGATGTCGCCTGCTGCAGTTCAGAGTTAGAGACCTCCCATAGGAAAGCGTGAGAGTCTGGAGGAAGGAGATACTCCTACGTAATTGCGTGTCTTGTGCACCCCTAGTGTGCGGCCGCGAGCAAAGACCCGCCTAGAGTCAAGCGAGCTTTGGCACATCATTCCACGAGGATTTCTCAAGAATATGGCCATGTTCCCTCAGTTCGAGTCAATGCCCGGCGTGCCCCCGGTTGGCGGATCGACGGTGAGTGTCGGGGGCGTGCGTTAGATGTGAGCGTTAGGGGTGTGGGGTCAAGAAACGGTGCACCGATTTCCTCCATCCCTGATGACACCTTGTGTAGTGCGCCTGGCGCTATAGTGTGCCTGGCGGTTTACAGCAGTGCGTCGTTGGTGCTGACCCGAGTCACTTTCTCTCTCCTCTTGAATATACTGCAGTGCGAGTAAACCCAGGTTTAACCCGTACTTTAAGCAGTGCTATTAATAAATACTTTATGTACCAGGTAGGATACCTTTTGTATCTTGTCGACACCACACCAGCAGTGCTACGATACGACCATTCCTGTGGGGGTCAATATTAATACCAGGTATAACGAAATACTGGTGGTGGGATCAAGTGTGGAAACACCTCTGGGTTTCGGTGCTACGGGCACCATCCCCCCCTTTCCCCCAGTACTGTTTAAACCCCTTTAGAACTCCATTCCCGTTTTGGGGACAAACCATTCTAATTCCAAGTAGTTTGCCCCCAATTGTCCCCAAAAGGAGACTGCAGTCCTACTAGTAATTGGCGGTAATGAGGCGCGACCTCGGTAATACCTGCAGCAGCAGTCATATCTGCGATGCATCATGCTGGGCGCATACGGATTATTTTGTATTGTGCTGAACGAACGAACACGAAGGAGTATCTACCACGTACGTACTACTGTACTACTACTGTACGCCGTCGTGGGTGCATCTCAATAATTTTCGTAAATGTTCTTGGCCTCTCCTGACTCTTGATATATGAAAAAGTACTGGATTTGGTCGTGTGTATCCTGGTTTCCACCTCGAAATCCGGCATAATAATTTGAATACGAAATCTGCACTGCTGTGACCACAGAACTTGTACCTCTCAGGGATTGAGGAATCGGCACGGACACTGCTGTGGTGCTGGATGTCGACGGGTAGAAGGAGTCAAGAACACACAACACTCGACATGTTTTGTCCAGCAGAGTGTTTTCTGGTTGAAATTCAGCCTAATAAAAATCTGCATCTCATATGTTTTGTCCAACAGATAGAGCTTTTTCGCAACAGGTGTCACCACAATTTTACTTGGACTGATGTACGACATCTACAGCAGCAGTGCGCCTCCCGCACCATAACAGCAGCAGCAGCAGTAGTAGTAGGACACGCGAGGCCAGGGTCAGCGTCGCCGTACGCTCGGCTGGTCGGTCTAACCCTTGCACCCTTTGTACGCGTACATATACACATACGTACTGTAGTACGTACCCTGCACTCGTTTTTTTATATGTTTCCTCGAAAGTCGGCATAATATTTTCGAGACGACAACACGAACATGGCATGCCCAACAAGAGCTTCTCGTAGCAGGTGCCACAACTACTGCAGCTGTGCAACATCTACATCAGAGCTTCTCCAGCAGCAAAACGGCAGCAGAAGTAGCAGTAGGATCCACGAGGCCAGGGTCAGCGTCGCAGTACGCTCGGCTTGTGACCTTTGTACACCGTACTCGATGTTGTGTGTGTGGTTCCTGATTCCACCCTCAAAATTTGAAGACGAAATATCTACAACCTCTGATATGACATACATGTATCCAACAGAGGTTCTCGTAGCAGGTGCCACCACTACTACTGACTGCTGTACAACATCTACAGCAGATCTTCTCCTGTTTCTCCGTCCCCTCGTCAGTAGGAGGGTAGCCCTGACAATATCACTTGCAGCACATGGCCCGAACGTTGCTGTGGACAGACAGGCGAAGTCTGCCTATGACTACTCGTAGTTGGGTTTCGTTAGTTATTACCAGGTACGTACGTAGGTAGAAGAAAGAGCTAAAAAACCAAAGCCGTCTGCCTGCTGCTGTGGTCAGGCCCAGTCTGCCTGCTGTTGAGTGCTGCGGACAGGCTCAATCTTCCTGCTTTGGATAGGCCCAGTCTGCCTGCTGTGGACAGGCCCAGTCTGCCTGCTGTGGACAAGCATAGTCTGCCTGCTGTGGGCAGGCACAGTGTGCATGCTGTGGGCAGGCACAGTCTGCCTGCTGTTGGCACAGGCACAAAAACCGTTATGATTTTGTATTTTGAACACGGCCCAGCACAGACATGTGCCTACACACGTTGCCGCACCTAGCTCGACGAACTGTGAACGATTTTCCACCCCACCAGGACGAGAAAGTGCCTTGCGTGTGTGTGCGTGCACAGAGCCCGCCGGGACTGGATTTGGTGGCGTGTGCATCGAGCGCGGTGGTGAAAGGTGGACCAAAAAAATGTTGAATTACACGCACCAACTCACACACACACACATACAGAAAAACTCAAAACAAGGCACCCTACCCTCGTACCCGAGCCGTTATGAAGAGGCTTTTTTTTACTTGGTTAAAAACCAAGTAAAAAAAGGCTCGCTTCGCTCGCTAGCCTCATTAAAAGGGTTATCCCTTTTAGAACTACTAACCTGATTCGGGGACAATTCCTTCAAATTCTGAGTAGTTTGTACCCAAAAGGGGATTGCGGTACTAAATGGGTTAAGCTCCGCTCCTTCCATAGGTTGACTTGTGACACTTGGGCACCTGTTACCAGGTATCTACAGCAGTACCTTTTTACCGACAATGCCCGTCTTTCCCATACAAGTACTATTACGGGGGACCATAGTTAATAGGACCAAATATTATTTGGTAAAAACGATAAAATATATCGGTTTTTATGTATACCATAGGTCCTATAAACTATGGTCCCCCGTAATAGTAATTCGTTTCTTCTTCGGTGTCCGATCGATTCCTCATCAATCTATTAAATCTATTCCATCATCGGCGCGTTCCCGAACGCCGCCATCGACTTGGTTTGTTGCTTCAGAGAGGGACATTCGAAATTCGTAGGTCTGCCCATGTATTGCGGTACCGCTCGTGCATGCAACGCACCAGGTACAACACACGGGTCGTAAGATAACATCCCCCATGGAACGAAGTTGGGAGCCGATTTTATCCCGAACATGGGCACACCCACAATGCGAATGGCGGCTCCGGGAAAATCTCGTCGATATCTCCCCATAGGTGCGTCGCTCGGTGTTTAGTTTATATACTCCCCGTTGTCGAGGAAACTGCAGGAACTTTTAACCCCTTAAGAACTGCAGTTTCGTTGTGGTGGACGTATCAGTCAGATTCCAAGAAATCCGCCCCCAAAACGAAACTGAAGTCCTTCAACCCTTCTAGGGCGAAGTACAGCAGTCCCACTCTGGGGACAAAACTGCTCAGAGTCTAAAGCACTTCGTCCCTCATACGAGACTTTTACCGCCCTCAGAGAGTTGAAGGCGTTTGAGGGGGTGTGCCATGTCGAGTTCTGTACCAGGTACGGTTTATTGATCTCATCTGTGATTCCTGGGACCGTTCGCGAGCGTGTCCCGCCGTTCCTGGTGAAAACACTTCGGCTAGCCTCACGTGCACCGCCATGCCGTTCTCGGGCTGTTCCAGAGAAGGCTCTCTGCGTATCCTGTACCAGGTATACCTGGTGACACATATTCCCTTGCTCACGCTCGCGAACCGCCTCCCCCTCTGATCGGAACGGCTGCATGGAGAAATCTCGATCCTCGTTTGCTGCTGCTGCTCCGAGTGCTGAGTGCTGCCTTGGTAGAACGGTCGTTGATGGTGCTGTTATTATGTTAGTGTGGAAGAACAACTACCCCTTCCACTGGCATATACTATGTCTGCCCCTGCCATCATGCGTGCGAGCCAAGTAACCATGAACCATGCCCCATCCCGTGGACGTTCGTATATACCGCTATCCGCTGCTTCCCTGCCCTGATCGCACACGCCGCCGAGCAAACCTCTTCGTACGGTATCGCGATGAAACGGTCTGCTCCATCTCTGGTGGTCTTACCGCCTGTGGAGGTTGAAAACGAACCCGCTTCGGTTTGCCAGCGTTAGAGTACGCTGTACCTATGGGTGTGCGTGTCATCTCGTCTCCCGTGGTTCGTCGCATGATCGGTTGTTTTTAAGAGTGTTGTACGCGTTTAGTTCTCGCACTGAACGCTACCGTAGGCAGCGCAGTATGATATTCCTACGTAGCCAGTATCACCTCTTGGACCGGAGCCTTCCTACTTGACGTCATCATTGCCAGCCCCGACGGAGTCTGTCTTCACTTACGCGACCACCACTATCGAAGGCGCGTTGCAGTTGACCAACACATACACAATCCAGACGGAAGGTACCAAGTCACTCACAACGGGCGAGGCGGATCCTCTGCTGCCCTGCTGCAGACGTTCGCCCTGGCCCACTTGACGCCCGCCACAGAGTATCACCCTGGCCCCGGAGATCACTGTACGTAGCGTGGTGAATTTCAACGAACCCGAACGCAAGTGGTTTGTTGGTTACATGTTAGACTTCGGAGTATAGGACACCGGCTAGCCTACACTATCGCGTGGCTCAGTAGGCTACGAGTGGGTAGTGCTCTAAAACTAACACATCAGTATAGTGCAAAACACCCCGTTTTCTTTGTTGGCATTCACTATAGATAACCGTACCTTACGGGACGAACCATGTGACCGGTCGAACCGCTTCACGCGTTAGACATATCATGTAGAGTATCCACCGATAGATCAGATAGATCACCTACAGATAGATCAGGTAGATCATCTACAGATATATTCTACCGATAGCTCAGATATATCAGATATATCATCTACATTTATACCAGATAGATAATTTACAGATTTATCAGGTAGATCATCTACATAGAACTACATACTTAGATCACAACCCCTGAGCGTGCTCGGTTGGTGCATCCCTGGCCTCTCAGGGCTCCCACTTCCAAACCGCCTCCTTTCATTACTTGCCGGACCTTTCCACCAGTTCTTTGTTTTCTCGGTCCTTTCTTCCTTTTTTCTTCTTTCGTTCGTGTGCGTGCGTGTTCTCCGAGCACGGCATCGCGGGAGGACCCGGCACCGTCGCGGGTGTCAGCGGGTGCTGGCGGGTAGAGGGGGGGTTGCAAGGAGCGCGGTCGCCGCTTTCGTGCCTAGGCGTCGCGTGTGCCTCGAGACACGAGGGATGCAGGAACGGGCTTTGTCTGGCTTCGATTTATGATTGTTGATAGAGTATGTACGAGTTATAAGGTCGTTCGGGAGGGCAAGATAATATTCAAGCGGTGCTTATTTTTGCGACCACGCTAAAGTTGAAAGAAGGAGGTGTGCAGTTTGAACACCAACGTTATCGAGCTGGCGAACGACGGCCACGGTGAGCAACGGGCTTCACGCGAGGCGGGTGACGGGACTGGCTGTGGCAGAGAGTGATAAAAGCTTTACCCGGACCGAATCGGTAGCGAGGTGGTCGCGAGAGGGGCGGGCGGCGTACGAGGCTGAGAGAGAAGCTCTTCTGTGCGATTTTTTCTTTTCTTCTTTTCGACCGGGTGTATGGTGTTCCAATCAGGCAGAAAAGTATTGCACGAGAGGGGACGGGGATTTTTTTTCCTTTCCGAGTTTTCGGTTTCATTTTCATTGTTTTTGCTGCTGTGCCGTGCTGTGCTTTCGCTTTCTTCGTATATACGAGTACAGACATAGAGCATATCGAAAAAAGAAAATAAGTACAGAGAGTAGTACCCTACCTGGGGTATGCACGTACGTACGACATCCGCGACGCGAAGCGTATATGTGGCATCCAAGCTGACGTCGGAGCTGTTTTTTCCTGAAACATGGCGGCGGGACTCTTGGCATTGTCAAGTCGCCGGTTTGCAATTACGATCCTTGAAAAAACTAAACTCAATCGTGGACCTCTGTTCGCTTCGCATAATTTGATGTACTTTTTTCCTTCCTGAGCGAGCGTAGCGGGCGGCGTAGGCCGCCTGCGGAGCGAAGCGCCTTGTATATATCACAAATATCATCTGCAGATAGATCAAATATATTAGATGCATCGTCTAAAGATAGATCAGATAGATCATCTACATATATACCATATAGATCATCTAGAGCCTAACCTGCCTTTCTGAGGTGCTGTGCAGGATCTGTATAGTACATATCGTTCGGATCATACGGCTCCCACCTGGTAACGCGAGCTAGATCACACAGATCATACAGATGAGGGAACTATCTGCCCTGAAGTATCTAGTTGATCAACTGGGAATCGATTAATTGTCCGAGATGCGACCACTTTTTCCCACTGCAAACATGAGCCAACTCGAAATCCGCGGATATTGGCCCCGAAACATACCTGGTACTTGGGTGTTGGTAAGGTTCCGAAGGGGATATGTTTAGGTAGAGTGCGTGGTTTCGCTGATGTCTTGATTTCCTTTTTTGCTTCTCGTTTACTCGTGTGCATGATACCATGCTCTATTTTTGTGAAACTTTCTGCCACAAAAGAACGCGGCTACGGGATGAGATACAGATGGGCCTCTAGTAGTTTCCAAGCCGTGACCCTTTTAGGGCAAAATGCAGTCCCGATTAGGGGACAGACTACTCAGAATTTGAGTGGTTTACCCCACAATACGAGGCTGCAGTACTAACAGTCCTAAAAGGGTGAAACATCCTGCTGTAGTTTTAGTGCAGGGGGTCGGTGTACACGGACCCTTCCGGACGACGCCTCCGTTTCAGTAGGACCGTTGTGTGTGCAACACGTGCGGGCCCTTGCCGACTCGTTGTATACGCTCTTGGAAAGAGTCGTTGGGCGTCATGATGGGTTGGTGACGCACCAAAAAGCTGATGCGTCGGGTGGAGGAAAAGCGAGCTGGTGCGTCCGCCCTTCTCGGAGTCGTTACACTGCTGCGTTGCACCGCGTTTTCTATGCAGATACGTTCTACTATGTAACGGGGGGGGTAGCATTTTCCGGCCGAACTATTTCTCAGCTTAGCAACTCCTACACTGTCCTCGGACTAGTATTGGGGGTCATTGGGGTTTTACACTAATGCTCGATACCTGGTATGTATGTACGTGAGCCATGGGAGTGCTACCTATCTCGGACAGATCTGCAGATCGTCTACAGATCATCTACAGATCATTTCCACGTCATGATCTAGATCGTGTAAGGCAGATATATCGTACGTATATTCCAGATAATGTATGATTTAGCTCATGTTGCCGAGAGAGACCCGTATAGTCCTCATGATCTGGCACAAATTTCCTGGGTTGGGTTTGTACTATGCAGGTCCTGCGCAACCTTTCACAACCGCAGCTGAAAAACTAGATAGATAATGCGAGGTGTGTGTTGTTTATCGGGTTACACTACGAGTAGCAATATACCATGGTATATTTTTCCACTTTTGGCTTTTCGTTATACCATTGCCGGGGACCATAGTAATTAGGACCAAATATTGTTAATAAAACTCGCGAAATATGTAGGTTTTTGTGTGTACCGTAGGTCCTATTTACTATGGACCCCCGTACTATTAATAACTGTAGGTACAAGGGCTTCTCAAGCGAGGGCCTACCTTTCGAAATTTCAAGTGCACCCCTGTTCTCAATTCACCTCATGATGTCAAGGGCCGGGCCGGGAGGGGTTCGTGGGTAGGCTTTAATGGTGCCAGGACAGGAAGGGCAAATGTAGACGTGGAGTAGAATATCGAACATACACACTTGTAGAATGCCATTGTCAGGCATCTCCCGCTACCATGTCAAATGCCCCCGGGAGGCGCACGCCTGTTGTCTCTACGTATGCTCAGACCGTCGCATGAAACCCCATCGTACTCCTCGCACACTCAACGACTCCCTTAGGGTGTGTTATCAGTGCATCGCATCATTGCATCAGCTAGTTGTTTCTGGCGGTGCGCGTGGGAGTTCTGCCTGCACGACGAATAAAATACGAGTACGACTACGCATGCTTTTTTAATTCAACTATTTTATTTCTTCGAATGCTTTTTTTCTTTCTCTCTTTTCCCTCACTTCGTGCTTCCGCTTCATGCTTCCGCCCGCTTCCGCCCGCCCAATCCTCCGTTGACGTGTTCTTTGTTCTTTTTTATTTTTGGCTATTTCGTCTGCTGTTTTTTGGCTTTTGTTTTTTTTTCGTTTCTGTGGTTTTGTGGTGTTCCAAACAGGCGTTGCTGAGCTTCAAGGCCGGCAAGATGAAGGTTGTCGACAAGGGCGGGGACAAGTTCCACATATCCCCTGACCTCCGCAAGGGCAGCATCAGCCTCTTTAAGGGTCCCGACGACCAGCTGATGCACTTCGCGTGGAAGGAGCGGCCTAGCGGAACCGTAGTGGATGTGAGTGACCCCAGCAGTTGTTTTCTTTGTTTAGTTTGTCCTATTTTTTCTTTTTTCTGTCGTTGTTGTTTCTTTGGTATGTTTTTCTCCGGTATTTTGATCTATCGGTGCTTTGGTGTTTCATCTTTTCGGTCGCTCGTTTTTTCGTTTACTCGTACGTTCTCGTTTCGGTGTTTCTGTGTTTTGGTGCTGTGGTAGTGTTATTTCGCGTGTGTTGCACCCTCGTCAAACCCAGTCCTATCAATACAGAACGTGGATGATTTTCGTTTAGTTTTTTCGGAAGGATCCATTCAGGTTTTCTTGACGCATCTTGACCTCCGCAGCGCGTGTTTTTGGTGCGCGTGCTGCGCAGAGGCAAGATAGGGATCAGCGCAGACCTCGGTTGAAACGTAAACGCTCCCTTCGGGGAAACATTTATACCACAAACGTGGAAGGAAATATCGCTGTGTTTTTGTTTCTTGTTTTTTGACGCCCACCACTTGTGGGAAAAGCAGTCGAAGCGACTCGATATTTGTTTTGTGTGTTTAATATTCAGCCGGCTTTAGTCCTTCCTGCTTTAACCCTTTCAGGGCACACTGCCGTCAGTCCCGTTTTGGGGGCAAATCACTCACATTCTAGGCAGTTCGTCCCCTGAACGAGATTGCAGTCCTGCACTGTTAATGTCTGTGGCTCTAGCGATAAAAAGACGAGAGCTTCAAAGCGGAAACAACCCCCGAACCCTGCGGAGTAAAGCCTCAAGGCCCGCGGGCCGGCGCTTCCTCTGTCTTCTGTGTTGTCAAGTAGACCTACAAAGTGTTTTTTCCACACGCCAAAAATGCTGTGCGAAACCCTTTCGCGGGTTCCCTCTTTTTTTTTTTTTTTTTCTGGCGGTGTATCGGCTGGGTTTCATTATTTCGTCTGGGCAGGATATCATCATCTTGCCGGAGGAAGCCGTGTACAGGAAGGTGGACACCGGCCGAGAGGGAGAGCGTGTGTTCCTGATGGAGATAGCCGGTAACCGACGTTTCTTCTACTGGATGCAGGACAAGGATCCCGAAAAAGACGAGGCGAGCATTCTTTGCTGCATGATAGGTAGTTGAGGTAGTGGCAGTAGTAGTTTTTAGTATTACGGGGGGCCATAGTTAACAGGACCAAATATTGTTGATAAAAATGCTCAAACATATAGGTTTTTATGTATACCATAGGTCCTGTTAACTATGGTCCCCCGCAATAGCAGCAGCACCAGTACAGCAGCGGCAGCAGCAGCAGTACTTTTCACACTACTGTCTTGCGTTACGCCATAGCGCGGTATTTCGTTTCGAGTCCTTGATTCGGTTTCACCGGTTGTATTGTAGCCGGTCGCCCCGGTGGTTCAAGTGGTTAACCTCGAATTCTACTTGTGTTTGAGTCCTGGGTTCGAGCCCCAGGTGGGTCGGACATTTGACTTCATTTGCATAAATAAAAATCAAAAGGGATTCAATTGTTGAGAGCGCCTTGAAGCGTGGGTAGGCACGATTCGATGCGAGTAGACGAGGGAAGAAAAGGCTGAAATCTTCTCGTAATAGAAATGAAGGCACGTACCGTAGCGGGAAGGGGGTAGAAGAGCCTGCTATGTGACCCCGGATCTGAGTTACGAGTTGGAAGGAGAGAGAGAAGAAGATGTGCGAAGATAATAAATGGGATGAGCAAAAAAAAACAAACGTTATTCCATATACCAGGTATAGGCTTGCCACCCTCTTCCATTCATGGCAGCATTCGCTCTGTAAAAACGTATTACCAGGTACATAGGAGTACGTGGGACTACCAACCATTCTGACGAATCTGGGCTAAGTCGTCCTCGTGTCGATGCCGCGAGTTCCGCGCGCATTAGGTGTTGATGTTGCTGCTGGGGGTGATTTGTTTATTCGCGGTGTGCGTTGTCACGACGAGCAGCTCTTGTCTACTCTGGCGCTGTTTGCTCATTGGCCGCGGCGTGAAACACTTGTCGCTGATGGGCCACGTCGTGATTTTCTTGTCGCTGATTGGCTCGACGTCACCACGTATTTTTCAGGAGAACATGAAGAAGGTGAACGAGCTGACCAACTCTCCCCCGTCGGACGATGCGCCGGCCGCTATTAATAGAGGGTCGTCCAACAGTGACATGATGGAGCTCTTGTCGAGCATGGTGAGCCCAGGCGGGGTCGTCGATCGTGGTGTTGATGTTGGTTGTGTTGGTGGCGGTGGTGTTGGTGGTGGCTTGTGGTGGCGGGAGTAGGGGTGATGGTGTTGGTGGTGGTGGTGGGGGTAGTGGGAGTGGTGGTGGTGGTGGTGGTGGTGGTGGTGGTGGTGGTGAGGGTAATGGTGGTGGCGGGGGGCGGTGGTGGTGGTGGTTGGGGTGGTGGTGATGATTGGGGTGGTGCTGATTGTGGGGGTGGCAGTGGTGGTGGTGGTGGTGGTGGTGGTGGTGGGGGTGGGGGTTATTATGGTGATGATGGCGATTGTGTTAGTGGCGGCGGTGGCGGTGGTGATGGTGGTGAAGCTAATCCTGATGCCGATGCTGGCGACGCTGATGTCGGTGCAGGGTATGGCGCGATTAGGTCATCCCGTCAGACGCTCTTGTTACAAGTAGGCGTTTTGTGCGTGGTTGGCCTTCTATTCAGCAACTGGAGGCCGCAGCTGTTGGTGCCTTTACGGAGCTGGCTTTCTGTTCATCAACCGAGCTCGGCGTCCATTCCCCCCGCGTGTGTGAGCAATTTCAAGTGTAAGCCATTTCAAGGAGCGAGGTGCTGGCCCGCGTAGAGCTGCACCCTCATTTTGGAGACAAATTATTTGCAATTAACATGATGTACCATGGTACCTTTCTTGCAGCAGTGAACGGGATAGCGTAAACCCCTCTTCAACTGGCCTATGCAACTGTTCTTTGAGACGACATTTACTATTGTACATCAATAGCGATACTCGTACAGGCTTTGGATGCGTCTTGTTTTATTTGCCTCTCAGTTGCACTCACTTTTCAATGTCTTGTCCTTGACAGCTATCAACCCTTTTAAGACTGCAATCCCATTCTGGGGACCGAAAACGGGACTGCAGTTCTAAAAGGGTTAAAAGGTCTTGTGTATTCGCGTTGAAGTACGAATTCATGTCTTTCTTTGGATTTACCAGGTATCTGCTATGTATGTAGAGCATGTGTTGATGTGCCTGGTGTGTGTGTTTTGTATTACAAGGTGTGTTTTTTCGTTGTATTTTTTACCAGGTACCAGGTACCAAGCACTGGTGTTCAAATATGTGTTTTTAGTCCGTCTCCATGTCAACAGACATGATCATGTTATGTGACGAGGATGCTGAAACCGTCGTTCGTTGCTGAAACGGATCAAACTAAGCAGGGCGGGGGCGCGGGGTCATCTGGCTTGGGAGCGACAGCGGGCGCGGGATCAGGCCTGGTCTCAAACGAACAGGGGCTCAACATTCAAAACTTGCAGAGTATTCTCCAAAACATGGGCTTCTCTCCGCAAGAACAGGTGGGAATTATTGTACATATTATACGATATGTCTATACTACCGGGTACCCAATCTGGGGCAAGTTGCTACCACTTATTCGAGAAAATGGTTGAAACACACTGTGTAGGAGACGAATACACCTATAACCCTAATCCTAACCCTAAGCCAATCAGAGCAACCCAAATCCTGATCCTAAGCCAATCAGACCAAATATCGAATAAGTGGTAAACCCTGCTGATTGTTCTGGTCATCCTCGAGTAGACACCCAGGTTTCCCCAAGGAGGCGTGTGCTTCAATAGGGGTAGCACTTTCACGCCGTATTTTTCTGACTGGACACCTGAGCTGAGGATGTACTGCTCCCTATACCGTTGAAATGCTTTTTGCGTTTTACCGTGTTAAGGGGTGTTTGCGAAAAAAATGGTTGGAATCAATTTGGATGGGGTGGGTTATTTGTCGTCTGTTTTCCGCAAAGAAATGACCCCAACCCACGAAAATATACGATTTTCCTAAAGTTGTGGCAAAAACCTGGCGAGAATGCCACTTTTAGCCCAGTTTTGCTTGGGTTAGGATGTAACCCTTCAGGACTGTAGTCCCGTTTTGGAGACACACTACTTAGAATTTGAGTGCTTTGTCCCTAAAATAGAGACTGCAGTTTTGCCCTAAAAGAGTTCACCAACTCTTGGGCAAGGTCCCATCGGTTGGGGGTAACTTTTTTTGTTTATTGGAAATAGACCGTAAGAAACGCCAACCTAGTTGGTTTAAGTAGGGCATGGGGTCGTTGGGGGGGGTGAACCGCACGTTTTTTTGTTTTTATTCGGATGAGATACGAAGCTCTACTGTTAATAGCGAGGGGCCCCGAAAAAAATCGGTGCTGCTATAAGTACCCCTTTCGAAGCACGCGGGGAGAGGATTCACCGGGGTATCCATATGCGCTACTAAAATTGCACGTCGGGATTTTCGTGGGTCTGCATGCTGCGCACGCTCGTTCAATCGAAAGGAACACCCATCGACCCTTGTTGGAAACACGACAAGACCTCCCCCCGCACATATGAGCCGAAGCCTCCGAGCTCCCGGCCGGCCCTTCCAACTCGCCATTAATACCGTTTATTGTCCTTTGTCATCGCTCACGCACGCCACGGATAAAAACCGCGCAACAGGCGTTCGCCACCGGCGATGTAACCGCTGCCACCCCATCAACCGGCACAAGTAGCGCCGCAGCACCTGCCGCCGCCACCCCCGCCGCCACCACCCCCGCGGACACCACTGCTTCACCAGCGCCAGCTGCACCAGCGGCTGCGGACCCGGACCCGGCAGGATCTACAGCTTCGGCGACACCAGTAGCAGCAGCGGCGGCACCTTCGACGCCGACGCCTACGTCAGCTGGGAACTCCGGGGGGGGGGGCTCAGGTGAGACCATCCCCTCCGGGGCGGACGGGGGGGCGGCGACGGCAGCCCAGGCCGGCGGGGAGCAAGCAGAGAGCGGGCAGGGAGCAAGCGGGGAGGGGGAGGGTGGCGATGGGAAGGAAGATCCCGCCGAGTAGATCAAAATTGACGCTGTTCCGTCCGTACGCACGTATGTACTGGTAGGGTACTTACGTACGCACAGCACGGTAGACGAACAAAAAAAACAGGCCCAGGGGGTTTCCTTGCGGTGCCTCGCCCAGCGCATCGGGGTTTGGGATGAGGGTGGGGCGGGGGTGGATGGGAGAGTTGGAGGGGGCGGTGAGACGGGGCGGCGGGAGGGGGGGGTGGGGTTGGGGGTTGCTTCCTCGCCACCATTGCGCTCGTTTGTTTGCTCTGCACCAGGTCGGCTGCAAGCAATCCACGTTGTTAGTACGGTATCGTCTGCGGAAAATAGTCTAGTCGGCCGAGAGAGGAACGCTGCGGTTTAGTTCTTTTGCGCGAGCTTCGTGTATTGGCGTGTTGCCTTCCCCCCCCCCCCGGCTATATGTATGATACAGTACGCCCATTGTTTTTTGCGTACCTGAAACGGAAACCGCGGTACTATTGTACTGCGGGAGAGAAGGGCTGGGCCCCGCCGCGCCACGGTACCGTACCGCACCGCACCGTACCGTACCGCCCACAAAATGAACAGACAGGATAAGCGCTACCAAGCTACCTGTACACCCGCATACGTCCTATCCATGTGCTCGGATGAGTACCGCTAAACTGCGTGGGGGAAGGGCACGGAAGGAAAGGGTATCGGTGAACGCCAGGTCGGTATATGGCGGGCGTTACGCTTGTGCCTTGTGTGATTTGGTGCCCAGTGAGTGGGAAGGTTGGAGGCGTTGGGGCGTTGCTCAGGGGACGCGGTTGGCATGCGAGGAGTGGCATGGGGTGCGATTCGATTCGATTCAGTCGTACAGCAGAACTTGTGCTGTTTTTGTTTTCGGTCGAGGCTAGGCAGAGGACGGGGCAAAACGCTGTCAGCAGCCGCATGCCCGTAGAGGGTGAGGGAGGCTTGGTGGTGAGTGCAGCGCTGGGCGTTAAACCCAAGGTGTCCGCATAGTCCTACGGATGATCGGCGTGGCGCGGTAAGACGTAAACTTTACCCCCGAGGTATTCCTTCGTAGCGTTTGTTTTTTCTTGCCTGGCTGACCTACGTCATGTCGCGGTAAAAAGTGAGAAGTTAGGTCTCTCCGTCAGCCTTCTCGGATGACTGATGTGCTTTGTTTTGCGGTTAAAATAACCTTATTCCTCGAGAATATTTTTTTGACAGCGCTCGTGTCTTGCGGCTAAACAAAACTTGTTTTCTTTAGGCGACTTGGGTGCCGCAATAAAGAACACCCCCGCCTCCCCCCGCAACCTCCACCACCGTGTGTGATGTGTGTTGTATGTGTTGTATGAGGTGTATGATGTGTATGAGGTGTATGATGTGAGCGCGGGGTGGAGGGTGAGAGCAAATATGGCATCACTTTTCGACGGGGTTTCGCAAGATTGCCAAGGAAACCGGTCGTCGTCTGCAACGGCCACAATTGTGGGATGCACCACGCAACAGTCAAAATTATGGGATACATCGGTCAAAAGGGTGACATGTGACCGACACGGATAAAACTTTCGATATAATGGATTGCTGATAATTGGTAAAACACGTACCAGGTACGAAGTACTGGCACACGATAAGAGTGTATCTGTATACTCCGTATCATTTTATGCAGGTCCTCAATCGAGCTCTGCTCCCCACCCAAAACCTGACTTCTGGGGCCATAGTAATCGGGACCCATCATCTATACAAAAACCAGTGTATTCCAGTATTTTTACGGACCATAGTTGGTCCTGGTTACTGTGTTTCCCCCCGTAATTTTCTTTCCCGAAGCTCTACCCGCTTCAAGAGCTGTTCGTATACGTTGTCCGGCAGTACGCGTACAGGACAGCTTCCATGAGAGAAGCTGCGAGCACGTCTGAGTATCATACCTACACCTATCTCCGACCTCCATCATGTTTCAGAGGTCGCATCCTCAAATCTGGGAAGAGTCATCGTTGTCAAATCCACAAAATATTATGAAAACTGCATTCACCAGCGAGCAAATGAACAAAGCCACACACGTCCGTCCGCACGCCCAAAACCTAACGCGTTGGACAGAAAAAGTCATTTTCTATCGAAAAACTGAAATCACCAACGAGCAAATGAACAAAGTCACACGCGTCCGTCCGCAAGCCCAAAACCTAACTTTTTGAGGTAGCCGGGCTAGTCGTGGAACACTTGAGGTAGCCATCGCAACCTTGAAGGAGCACTGTAACCATTGATGCGTACAGCACGTCCCAACCATGGAACACAAATATAAACATCTAAAACACGGAGCACCAGTTTATCCGTCGAAAACATGGAACACTGCGAGCTGGTCCCAGCGATCGGTGGAGTATTTTGGTTTCGAGCCTTTGCGGGACTGATTTTTAGAGTTGGAAATAAAATTTGGCGGTTTTTTTCTTCATGGCAATGTGAAGGTAGTCGAGGGCTGTATCTGGTTCGTTTTTTTTTTTGTTCTGGAGGGTGCAATATTGCGATATTTCTTTTGTTTTCGCCAACTTTACTTTTACCATGACAGATGCGGGAAAAAATGACTTCGTAGGATAACCGTTTACAAAATGGAACACAAGTGCAACCATCAAAAACTTGGAACACCGATGTAACCGTCGAATCTACGGAAAATGCTACCGTAGATAAGGCTAGGCTCTCACCCCCCCCTCGCATTTTTATCCCGAGAAGACTGCAGCCCTTCCCCCCCCCGTTGGCTCGCGTCGATTTGTGTCTGCCCACGCTACGAAGGTGCTCTCAGCAGTTGGTTCCTTCTTATTTTTGCAAACAAATTCTGAATCTCAACACGGTAGGATTCGAAGTGTGAATAGTGTATCAATGATATTGATACTATGGGGGGCCATAGTAAATATAACAAAATATTGTTAGTAAGAATAGGTAATCATATACCTGGTAGTTTTTTTTTTGTGTGCCGTAGGTCCTGTTTACTGTGGCCCCCCGGAATAGTAGCATTTGAAGCTGACCGCTACAAGTATATACCTACCTGGTATTGTTTATCCAATCGATGAGTCTAATGAATTCCTCAACTATTGTCCGGTGTTAATTAGGAACAGACACAAGAGTACTCGAAGCGCGGATCTACGAAAAGAGGTGACATTGTTGATGTCTTGCTTTGATGAGGTGGCGATATTGGAGAGGGTGGTAAACTTCTCCCCTGAGCGCCCCAGCCCCAACTCCAGTTTCAGTCTCAGCCTCAGGACTACAAGACCCCGGCGTCTTCTTACCTCTTCGCGTAATTGTTATTTTGTTGCTGTCGATTGCGTTGCTGCAGATACCTACTACACAAGCAGCACGATTTTTTTCAGGTGGGGCGTTGTCCAGGACCGATATTTTCG
>JARUPZ010001024.1:20000-25544 GCA_031213475.1 Nereocystis luetkeana | reverse complement strand
GGGCATACTCAATGATGACGAATCGGCTCACATTCCCCCATGCTTTGCTGTGCACTGGTAGTTGTCACCGGCCGGGTCCAAGCAGGAGTTTGTACCTTGTTATTCAGACCGCGCAATACGACGTCAATGATTCACAATTAATTGTTGGATGAATATGTCAGCTGCGGTACCCGCGAATACCTGAAACAATAACGCATTTGTTTTCACGCGAGAAGCAAAGTGGTACAAAGAGCCTGATAAGGGCCTGCGGAAGAGATTCCTTCAGTACAGAACAAAGATTGTCATTTTGAAATAAATGGATGATATACGTTCGATCGCGGTCGTTCTTAAGGCCGTAGGAACCATGCAACGCCCAGCTGCAATACACGTGTCTGGTGTCGGCCGAAATCAGCGGACGATGACCCAACCCACAAGGCGTGTGCATGGACTCAATCGTCGACGGTGCTGAAGTTGGAACCGATGTCGCCAATGTAGTCTGTGCCCTCGACAATGTTTTTGTTTTAATTGGAAAGTGGTTTACACGAGACGCGAGAGCGATCGTATCAGCAAACCGGAGTTCGATGTTTCTGGGGAAGAGCCAAGCCAACTAGATAGGCACCAAACATCATGCTCTTATATTATTCAAATCGGGACTTGCATGCCGACAATAATCTGACGCATTATCAAATCCTAGGCGTTCTCGTAGGCATTCTAGTCGAGTTATCATGATGGCGTCGGGATTCATTAGCGTTTTCCGCAATGTGAAGACTTAAGTGCAGTCACTACGCAAATCCTACGAGTATATATACGAGTATTATCCTGGTTTGATGGTTGGGCATAAATAAATGCACTATGTGGATAACTCATGGGTCTGTTTTACTCGCGGTACAGTGTAATGTAAATCCCATGCATCACGATAAATCCAGGATGCTGAGAACGATGTTATAACGTTAGTATTGTAGATTGATTGGTGTCGAGGGTATTACAGAATACAGTACGGACTACGGTAGAACACACTTCCCCGTCGCCTAGATATAGTCCCGGATGACTTATCAAAGACGACCTCTTCCTCTCTTCTCCCTTCTTCTCCTCTCCTCTCCCCTTATTTCCTCTCCTCCTCTCCTCTTCGATTATCTCCTATCGTTTCCACCTTTTTTCTCCCATTAAACCCAACATTCTTTCCATAATGACCACAACCGCCTAAATCAAAGGATATATTCCCTTCTTCTCACAACTATTAACAATATATCCAGACACCTCAGTGCTTCATCTGCCATCTCTCTGAACAGATGCGGAGCCTCGGCACGTGCTCCATTATTTCAGGTCATGACTCTCGCACGTGATCAATTTATCGACCGCCACAGCGGAGCAACGTCTCTGCATGACATCGTCAATTTCAACAACAACTCCGAAGAGCGCGCGCGCATCAGGTTTGGAAGTCCGTAGGAATACGTAGCGTTCTTTCTCCAACAACAGCCAGACGTTCTGCATCGACCCGAAGGCATCGACATCAAATTTCATTCCTTTTGTTCGACGGGGTACAACACGGACACGACAGTATTTGTTTCACGCGAGGTGAGGAAATACTAGCAAAAAATTCACGCGAGTATCACGCACGAGTAAGGAGCCCGGGTTTTATGCTGTTTAGGTGTAGCCCCGAAACACGTCACACTAGAATACTCTGTTTGTTCATCACACGCTAACCTATTCTCCACACTACTTCCACGCCGTTACACGCGAAGAATGTCACAACTTGTTAGGCACGAAGAACGCGACAAGACTGTCGCTGGCCATCACAGGCAAAACTGCACGTAGTGGTAGGCCAGTTTTTACGCGCTCGAGTGCAACGTACGGCACATCCACCTTTTCACGGCAGTATTCAAGACATTTACCGCCGTCATAACACGCAGCCAGCTCGTCGACGAATCAGCTACTCAGCGTAGTATCCGGTGAATATTTTCCTGCTTTTGAGCTCGTGTGTTACCTCGCGTGTAGGTGTTAAATATTGCCGTAAAAATGCTCTCGAGCCTTCGCGGGGCTTCCATCCCCAGCAACGGTTTCCACCTTTAAGGCGGAAGGCACAGCACTTTGGACTCGTAATATACCCAACTATACGCATGCGCAAAAGGCTTTCGCTCATAGCGCAAGGGCATCAAGGCGTTTTTGCACATACATGGAGGAGTCGTGATCTGCTCACACTGCATGAAGCAAGGTTATCAAGCTCAAAATTGATTTACCCGCATGAACCTGGTGAGGGAACCCCTTTTTCTTGTACACAGACGCTCTTAGTGTTACCTGCACCGAACGAGTCAACACGACAACGAGAATAGCGCGTACATCGCTCAACAGCTGGGGAGAAAACATGTCACCAGCCCTCACATCCCCAGCTAGGGTCACAAGAACAGCCGATTCAACGTCGCATGTAACACGCCATCAACCACGATGGAGGTTACCGCCCAGGTGTGTATACTCCATCAGCTTCATCGGCAACTGCTGTTCTTCCACACCTACTCCGCGATATATGTCTACTACTCGTACGACCATTAACGCTTCAACTCTATGGCATGGCATGCCGGCATGTTGTTCCTCGCAGCGCCTTTCAAACAACAGCAAGCTCATCAAGCGTTCAGCTACGGTAGGACTACTGAATTGCAAGAGCTACAACAGAAACTGCATTAGCAGCACGTGGAACCGTGACTTCTACATTATTTACTGCTGTTACTCCTACAGCTACAGGTGAGCATCGATACGAGCTCAACATCACTGAACACAAGCAGAAGGTATTGCCACCTGGAACTACTACAGTTAGTTCCTGCGTCTTGTACAGTAGTACCTGCGACGTCTACTCCTGGACTGCGGCGTCAAAATGGTCTGTCCAACGCACAAGGTAACGCCTCCATGATGAAACTAGTGTATCGCCCGCCCATCTATCCATGGGCGTACGGGGGGAACAGAGGTCGAGACTTTCCGACGGCAAGTCCCGTAGTAGTGTTGGTCTAAAAAGACTGAACAACATAAAGTGAAGAACGCTCCAGAAATAAAGCGCGGCAGTATCACACGACAATTCAAAACTGATGTGACGCGCATGAAGACTATACTACAACAAACATACCTCCATCCTTATCCACCAAAAAACGGCCTACGAAGCATCTACCAAACATATTCTCGCTTTTTCCCTCTTCCCGTGTTCCGATATGTACGCCCTTCGCTTTAAAGCCCGGAAGGCTCGTCGGCATTGCTCGGTGAATTTACGACCGGACAAGCAGAAACACACACGACACGTGACTTTTCATTAACCGGTACTACTCTGTCCCAAAACATATATGCGAACCGTTAAGAAATAATTTTCATATTTTTAGGGTGCTTATATTTCGGGACCAAGTGTCAATATACCAGGCACAAAACATAGACCGTACCAGGTATATACCAGGTATGTATATACCTGGTATTGCTTTTCGCAATTCAGGAAAACATTAGACCATATGCTTCAAGTAGTCGGATTCTAGTCCCCCTATTACATTCATTTACATGCGGATGATATGATTGGAATTAGGAAGTAGAAACTGCTGGTGCATGCACATCGTCAGGGGGCAAAGGGAGTAATAAAATAGAATACTGCCGTTGTAAGGATTTCCCCGGGCTGGGTATTAGGTCGATTCCCCCCCCTCCCCCCCCTATAATAGCTCAAGAGGTAGCACCTTCATATTTGGGGTCGATGACAGGACCCGATCCTGCGCGTGAAGTCACAATGGGTTCCGAATCCATTCCCTTGGTCACTCGAGCACGCGTCGTCCATGCCAGGACAAGGGTGGGATCAAATCTCACTTCGAGCGCCAACTCTCCTTTTTTTATGGAAAGGTTTGGCGCCTGCGTCCCGGAACACATACAACATCTATCTGAGATTCTCCCTGTTTCCCCAGGTAGGTATTGAAATTACCATATTATGTCCGATAGGTTCAAAAATTAAGCTTGGAGGTGGACGTGGAACCGCAGGGTAACAGGGTTATGAAAAAGCCTGCCCTTACGGCTACGATATCAACATCACCAGACGGGGGGGGATACCATGACAGGGTGTAGCAGTAATAGTACTGGAATGGAGGAGAAGGGTGTTTTGTAATTGCAGTACGATAATTATATAAAATTCGCTGGTATACGCATGTAGCTATTAATATCAGTATAATAATAGGATGGGTGAAAATGAATAATCAAGCGTAGTATCTCTAACTTCACGAGATATGCCCGTTTTGTTCACCATCGACGAAATTAATTATTTATAGTCATGGTCTCTACGGACGGAAACTAAATGGCTTAGTTTGTGCAGAGGCAGAGAGAAGAGAAAGAAGGCCACATTCGTTGCGTGCCCCCTTCTATCTCCTCGTGATACTATATATATATATATAGGTGGACGAGGAGAGCAGGGCACTGCTCGCTGCCGATTGATAGGCCTAGAGGCTAGACCTGCCGTTGTATTTTCTGTTGTGGCTTCCTGGTTAAGGTTCCTCTTCGCGACAGCATGCGTATCGGTTCGGTAAGGAGGTCAGAGTGCGGAGGTACACGCAGGACGTCGGGGCACTTCGCGAATTAGTAGTGGAAGATGGGAGATGATTCCAGAGAAATGGGCCTCCACTCATTGCGTATCGCCGCAACCACTGGGCTGGCGGCTGGGGGGGGAAGTTGCCTCAGAGGGCGCTCCTGAGAGAGGTTGGATGGAAATCTTCAGAGTTTTCCAAGACGTACACCGGTAGTAAAACCCAGAGGACGCGGGTATGGTATCCCGCAAACTAGCAGAGACGGGAAATATAGGGCACAGGCAGCCAGGCCAGGGTACTGTTTGGGGCCGAACACCGCAGTATCGATGCGACCTTGGAGTTGGGGTATGCCAATTGTTTTCTACCGTTGGGGGTCTCGGTCGTCCGATACAGCGTTTTTCAGAGCCCCGGCCAGTCGGCTGGGGGGGGGAACCCCCGGGTACTGGCAGTACGATAGGCAACGAGAGTCAGCGGCCGGTGTCGCGGCTCTCGTACGACGCCAGTGGATCCCCCCCGGAACGTCGCAGATAATAATTATAACATGCCAATTCGAAGGATATACAACAATTTTGTTTGGGCTTCAGCAACTAATCTGAATGAAACAGTTTTGGCCCAAGTGGGAGACGGTGAGACAATACGCACGTATGCCGGTCGAGTTTTCAGGTTTGATCGATAGAGCACCTTCCATGTTTGAAGGTTTGAAGTCATTGGGGTCTTGTACAGCAGTACAGCAGGATTAATAGTAAGAATAGTAATATTAGCCATATTATTAATAAATATTATTGGAATAACAAGCGCTGCACATTGTCACATGGCAAACGGAATTTTAATACTGTATGTCAGGTAGAGTAACAAGTTCGTCAACATTCCAACATTTGGAAAAACAAAAACAGGAAAATTTCGAAGATTATTAAATTGCGAAAAAAATATGTCGAAAACTCGGACAAAAAGCTCTATGATAAGAATGACCCTAAGAGTAGTAGTAGTAGTAGTAGTAGTAGTGGTAGTAGCAGCAGTAGTAGTATAGTAGTAGTAG
>JARUPZ010001024.1:0-17500 GCA_031213475.1 Nereocystis luetkeana | reverse complement strand
GCTTCACAGAAGCAGAACCTCGACACATGCATTGTTCTTTCGCCGATAACAAAAACAAAAGCGTAACGTTGTGCGCTTTGTCCCTCGCGTGCGCTGTGTTCGTTACGCTTACAGTTGTAGGCCAACATTTCAGGTGGCAGCCAAGAGACGCGAAGCCCTCAGTTGTTGTATACCTGGTATGTTATTTTCACATGTATGTATGTGCGCTAGGGCAGATGCCGGGAAAAGACTTGCTTAAATGGGTGTTCCGTGACTAAAATATGCCGCATCCCGATACCCTTTTCCGATGTACACAGACAGTTAACAAGGACAACGAAGCACACTAACCGCAAGTGTAGCCAGAAGCCCCAGGGGTGCAGTGAAGGCCCTCCGGACACGTAACCGCCTCTTCTGGGGTACATTCTGCGCTGGCGACAAACACGCAAACGCTGGTCCATTTGAGTGGATCGATTAACAAGACAGATTAGTGTCCGTGCCAATTTCGAAGCACAAGCCCATTCCGGCCTATAGATAGATCGAATGCGGCAGACGACGAAATGTGTACTTGGCGTTAGATTTGGGCCCCTCATTTATTTTGTGAGCTTCAACGCACAGGTTGGCAAATAGTTTTCGTACAGGGAGGAATCTCGATCCGTGTCTGAACCAGTGCATCCTTCACAGGTTAATGGCACGTATGCTTGTGCACGCGGTCGCTCGAGCCTACACCTTCCTTCATGCCTGGTGGTGTAGCTGTTTACCAGGTAGTCATCTACTTACCGCATTGGTCAAAGTCGATGTCATCAGTGTTAACCACGGCGGCGCCGCTGCGTATGGCGTGGAATTACGACAGCAAAACGGTGAGGTCGGGGCGCGGGAGCGAATGGAGGATCAGCAACACTACAGCAGACATTGGTATTACACCATCGTCTGCCCGATACTTTCCCAGCGATGGAAAACAGGACGCAAGTGCCACCCACGCCGGCCTCTCAAAGGCTCGAAAGAAAACGTAGACAATACACCCCCAATCTGGATGGTGAAAACAAATCGATCACGATGGCCGGCCTTGCATATCGTCCACAGCGGCCGGCGCTTCTACGTGTTTATGCAAAGTCACCGACCCCCGGCAAATGAGGAACAATCATAGACGTGACTATTATACCTCGTTCTGTCACGCCTCGAACACCCCGTGCCCTCGAAACCCTCTCCAAGCGTGAGATTGAAAGGCTTTGACAAGACGAAGTCATCAGGCCTTTTCGAAACCAAATCGTGTTAATCGTCAACAAAGGCCGACATGGGAAACGACGTTGATACTGGTCATGAATGCTCGCTACGCTCTTTTTGATGTTATCATGTTCACGCCACGGTGGATGTTGGATCGACGACAAGGCTCCAAGTCACAGTACGGTTTGAGTATTGCCATGCCGCTCTCCGCACGTGTTCTAGCTACGCCACGTAGCGACACACAGTACAAAGCAATTGACGTCGACGAAACGACGAGAACTCACTTGGCGGGGACGCACTGCAGGTCGGGGTTTTCCTTCAAGCCTCTGCCAAAAATGGGAGGTGGGCGTTGCAGATGACATTAATCCGGTATGCTGCAAGCAAATTCAACCTCTCATCGGTTTCATCGGTCCTAAGGAAACCGAGGGCACGATGCAGTTGTAGTGTGCCGACCATAGACCTGGATAATATCATCACTCCGCTACGGGAAGACTCAAAATCGGACATGTATTGCCTCGCCCCAACACTTGGTATATCGTGAAGTCGTTGGTGTGCATCCTCGAAGATATAAGGAAGATGAACAGACCCATGTGGTAGGCCTAGGTGTGTTTACTACTCGGATCGCTTGCGGTCGGACGACGTGCAGTCACTACCACGCCCTCAAACAAACCACGAGGAACTCTCTCACGGGATCCAAGAGGTCCGGAAACGCGTAAATACCAAATTTATTAGAAGTTTGCTCCACACGCTTAAAGCGTTGAACAGTGCTGTTTGCACCTCACCGTGAATCACGCTATAATATATTCGTTTACGAGGAATGCGCCGAAAGAAGATTAGAGTTAACACAAAAATGAAAGCACACGCCTGCACGGATAGAGGCTTTTCGACCCCACTTACAATACGGTAAGGCTTTCAAGCTCGTTGAATAGTTCTGCAGGCAAGGTAGTCAGCTGGTTGTGATGGAGGAACCTGGTGACGATCAGATACGAGCAAGGCGTCACGGGGGAAAACAGAGATACACTCAGTAATTGGTTGAGCAACAAGGTTGCGAGTTACTTCCCGATCAAGCTCTCCGTCGCTCGATCACCTTGTCGACCGCAAACCTCTTTGAGTTAGGCCAATATTTGAGCCACAGGATAGTGCGGTTTGGAGAAATCGGTCACCGAACAGGGATCCGGTCCAACACCCGTGGAACAGCTACACGTTTACTCGAGGTAGCCGACGCCACGGCAAAGGATCTTGCTGACTCCGACGATAGGGTCGAAAAAAGGAACTACTCTGAGCAAGAAAAACGAGTTGGGCCAGTTCCGATTGCTCGAAGGCACTATATCGTTCGCCGACGAGATGACGACATCTCCATGCATATGTGTGGTAGTGTTAGTTTTTCCGATCAACAATGAAGCGAAAAATCGGCAACTGCTCGTGGGCATTACGCATGAAGGTACACTCACAAGGAAGACAGTTTCCTAGGCCAGTAGAATACGTTGGGCGGTAGGGAAGTTAGCTTGTTGTAGTGAACATACCTGGTAGAAGTAAGCAGAGAGAAGGAAACGGTTGAGGTCAAAGACATGTAAGTCACTATGTAGACACGGCGTCATTTTTTACATGCGCTCTCGTGGGACCCTACATGCAGCCGTGCAAAATTGGCAGTCAAACCAACAATGGTGACAGGCCGTGCGCGATCATTCAATGGAGCGAAGTTTCAGATATTATTGGTCAATTCCTATATATCTTACAAGCGAACTAAAAATGGTTCGCAAGACCTTACACGAAACCGTCGGTTTCGCCCATCAGTTGAATCGTCCGTTCGTACGAGGGCCCGAGCAGGCTCAATGTGCCCATCATGGCTCCTGGGGATGTCTATGCGTACAAGCTAACTCTCGCATACGGAGAAAGTTGTGTTGTACCATTTAGATGGTCATTAGACGTTCAAGAACTTTGAATAGCGGTGTTCGACTTTCTACGTAATACTCTTTGCCGCCTAAGCCTAACCAACGTACATCCTGACAAAGGACAGCTGACCACAATCGTAGGAAAGGTAACGCTGCAGAGTCGGAGAATCAACTAGCGTGATAGGTTGCATTGGCTACGTCAAACCATAGTGAGTTGGAAACAGAAAATGTCGGCAAGCTTGGAAAGGTACGGATTAAATTGGGGCACGACAGGCAGTCACCCCTTACAAGCGCTCCAGGCTTAGAAGGTCCGTGAATAGTCCGTCGTGCAGTGTTGTCAGCTCGTTCATCCCGAGGAACCTGGTGACGTGCAGAGATACACAACGCGTGGTGATGAAGAAACGTCGGTGCTCCTAAACTAGACTTAGTACGTAGCTTCACAATCCGAGTCCGTTCTCGACGATACCCTCGCCCTCCCGAACCCTTCGTCCATGCCATGGACCCAGTCGTGCAGGCCATGGCATAACCAGTAGACGTTCAATCGGGCACAGCAATGCCCTCAATAGTAGCGTCAGCGCGGATAATAGGTCAACCACGAAAACCGTGTGCGGTCACTCACAATCAAACACATATAATGATGTGTTCATCAACACGTTGACCACACACTATCGGCTGAAACAAACCCTACGCAAATGTGAGGTAGAGCCTGTTGTTCACGGCAACCGCGACGCGACAGTCTCGCAATTGTTCGTACGCAAGGATCATCAGGTCATACTCACAGGTCTGTTAGCTCACCAAGCCCGTCGAACAGGCCAACCGGCAGGTAACTCAGTTCGTTCCACCCAAGAGATCTTAAGGCATGAACGAAGGAACGGAGCGTGGAGCGCGCGCAAATGTATGTAAGCGAAAATGCAGTGAGACCACATGGTCCCATGGCACGCCAGCGTGGAATCCTTAATTTCGACGTGCGGCGCCGACCGTCAACGTATTGAGATGTGTTCCACATGCGCCATCATTCTCGTGATTAGGATGCCTGCATATTGTAAGAATACCTACCCAGCCGAAGAGGGAACTGACGAACGACAAGCGAACATATCCAGGAAATCGTCCCAATCCAATCGAGCGTGAATCTTGACAAGCCGATAAATCTGAGCATGATACGTTTGACTATGGTGAATAATACGTACGTAGATACAAACTACATATAGAGCACACGATCGAACCCGTGCTGCACCATGCACGCGAACCTCTAAAGCTCTCAACTGTTGATTGGTCGGGTTCGGATCCACCACAGCGGGTACGGTAATATGCATCCGATCGAGACACATCTTGCTTGAAACGACTATCAAGATCTTCGCGAAGCCGCAATAATAGTCGTGGCCACTGCAGGTATTTACCACAACGGGACCACCCATGCTGCTACGCAACAAATCTCTTTCTGTACTCACAGTTGTTTGAGGTTCGTAAGTCCCTCGAAAATATCAAGGGGAAGCGAGGTCAGATCATTGCCGATGATGTACCTGTGGGGCGGAAGAGATACGCAGGCCAATGCAGCGAGCAAAACAATGACCACATTGCATCCAGCATCAACTGACACCCACCTTCCACCAACGTCGACTTGCGCGTATTTAAAGCAAGCGACGAGCGCTCCAATTTCTCCTGGAATATAGACTGTTAATATCGCATGTCTGGGGGTTGAGAAGACCGTAGTTATCGACGTTACCACGAATTTTCGTTGTAAAAAAAAGTGAGTTTATCCACATGCGTATATATCGGCCACCACGGGAGTGAGCTATCGACGTTTTGCGCTCAAGCACACGCTGCGTCGTTGCCCAAGATGGCGTGAAGGCACTGCACAGAATACAAACATCGATAACGCGGTAGAACTAAGCCAATACCTCATTTATTTGAAACATCATCATCATTCTACGTCCGACACCACGAAGCACGAAGAACGCGGCACCAAATCGGGGGGTGCAAAGCTCGGTTGGTAGGGTCTTACTTGACCGCTAATTTTCTATCACTCACAATTATTCTATGTTGTCGCGTCCAACATCGTTCAGGCAGTTCACCAAATCGGGAATGTCGTCGTCGGTCATGCCGCAGGACTCCAACGTGCTGGTGCATAGCGTGTGTGCAACATAACCACGTAAAATATCATGCGACGACGGTAAAACTCTACTGTTTAGATACACCATGTGGTCTGTCAGATCGATGTTGTAGTTCTTGTGCATAGAAACCCCCTTTCCGCGGAAGTATCGTGGTCGATTCGAGACAGCAACCTAAATGACTAATTGAGTGGACAATCGCGCGGCATCAACGTGTGTCAAAGTGTACATTGTTTGCGGTCGAGTATGAGGTGATTAGATAACACACGTCTTGACAGCTACAGGACATGCTCCAATACCCCCGTTGTACCGAGAATGATATATTGTCGACGTATGAGGGTATTCCAGGGAGCCCCTACTGCCCGCACATTGTAAATAGATTTGTTGGCTGTTGACGTAGACACGTGCAACGAGGGATGTGTTACGTTTTTTGTCTCGAAGAAATAGGACTATTACGGGGGGCCATAGTTAATAGAAACAAATAGTGTTGGTAAAAATGGATAAATATATTGGTTTTTATGTATAAAATAGGTCCTACTAACCATGGTCCCCCGTAATAACGGGGATCCTCAAAGAAGGTACTACTCAGTACCAATAGGCTTCGAAAATACTATCTATACACCCAGGCCATGGAAATTGTCACGGAGGTTCAATCTCATCAAGTTTTTTCATCCTCAATTTCGGTGCGACGTAAGAGCCTCCTCAGGCGAGAACCCCCCGAGGCGTCAGGTATTTTTCCCGGAGAAGCATGAGCCTACACAGGCAGCTGTACACACCAGAGTTACCACTAACAGAGGACTCACAGTCTAGTGTCGCCGCTCTGACACTTGTCGAAGCAGGGGCTCGTACCTTTGCGTGACAAGCAAACAATGGCAGTGGGGCGGGGAGTGGCAGATTTACTTGGGACCTTCAACCACAGTGGTATTTGGAATAGCGAAATGCAAAACACATATATATGTGCCGTTCAGCGTACAGTGCTTTTTGGGCCGCGTTCTACGAAGGGGGTGACAATGGTTGACTTTATGGCGGAGCTCGACCCGTTCTACGATATAGAGGTAGCACGTTTCCGCTATTTTTGTTTCTGAAAGACACTGTTCCTTGACCCCAAATCGTTGGAATGTCAATCTTCAGTTCGAAAAAAAACGTTTTGTAGACTTGGGCCATGGGATTATTCGCCGTGATGCATTTTGATTGTTGTTGCTAAATTCAGTTTTCGGGGGAGGTATGAAGCTTCTTAGGTGAGGGGCCTCAGAAAATTTAGCGTGAACCTCTATCGTAGAACGCCTCGCTCCCCAATGATAAATCGTCGGAGTGCTTTCTTTTAGTTGTTTTTGCAATAGTGGTAAGTGTACAACAAACTGTGATTCCGACATGTCATTGGGTCATACTTGCGTTTTCCTCAGAATTGCTTACCATTCCTGTAGAGCTACACATGTGATGAAACTCAGCAACGCATCGATGCACCTACATACCTTACGATGTCTCGTACACGAACAGCGTTTGATCTTCAGGGGCGGACTGCTATACGTTGGTTGATCAGGGTCTGCTGCAGAAGAGATGTCGTCTACAGAACATCCATCGCCTTTTCGAGTAGATGACCAAACCTGCTTCGTTCATCCACGATCTAACTTGATGCAGCAAGGGGATACAGGACACAATGGAATTCGAGTCCACTCGATGTTCGGGACGGTACCTATTGAGCCGACAGACCACACCGTGGAGTGCCAACGAAGGAATAGCTGAAGATGTCAAGAGGTAGTTAGTGCTGACGATGGTTCGAACCTCGTCGGTGATGGGTTTGGAACTCGTGTGACTGGAGAGCAAGGCCGCCTTAGAGGGGTGGCGCCTTGTTTAATGTTGTTCTCAGGCGAGGAGCTCACACGAGGTGCTTCATGTCTCAAGGGCTGCAATCAACGCTTGTTCGAACAACCCGACCATCACTATCATTCGTCACACTAGCCATACACAAAATGTATACCATTATAGATATAGTACAGACCGGAAAATGCTCGCTGTCGAAGGTTGACCGCTCATAAAGTACCCCATCAAAATACTCTCCCCTTTCCAATGGTTCCGGCCTCAAACACGATATCGACGTCTCTTCGAGGTCGTTAGAGCGAGACGAGAGAGTGACAGCATCATCAGCTGAAAGCGATTCGAGCGCTGTGGAGAAATGTGCAAGGAGAGCTGAACGTCAATAAGCATTTCAGGTATTATGCTTCCATCGGGCCTTTTACGTCACTCACGATCTGACGGTAGCACGGAGGCTGCGCCCGTTCAGTGCCTGGAGCCCCACACAGACGCAAACACTGGTTTCCTCAGTCTAACGTACACAATGAGTGCTATTTTCGCCTTCAAGATTAAAGCTCATAGAGCGTTGTGTCGGCCGAGACATACGAGGCCCCCGCGGGGTGATGGGCTGCAGTTGCACAAGGGTGCGTATGTCATTGCATGAAAATGACCTGGTCCTAGCAAAAATATCAAAACCCAGACTAGATGGTGCCAGTGGTTAAACATGTGCGCAGGGCGCGGGATGGCGTTTAAACAGCAGCAGATCGAGCTATAGTGAGGCAGTCAGGAATACAAATAATTCAAAGTTGTCGCTAAAGCATACGTTTTCTCGTTTGCTAACGTACGGCATTCATCAGGGAGTGTAAGCATCCGTGTATATGAACGTAAATATTTCGCGGTTGACGTACGAGCTCCCAACTACGTTGCTGAAGCCGCACTAATTCTCCACAGACAGGGTATCATGCGTGGCGGCATGCAGCTCGCATCTCCCTTCGTTGCCCTTGCACATCACTCAATCGATTAACGCCGACTATGAGGCACACTGAAATGAATACATCCAATCCTTACCTACTCTACTGTGGACAAGTCTTACTGAAACACATATCGCTCACCTCCAATCACACCGACGCCAGTGAGAAGTAGCACAAGGGGCAGGGGTAAGGGACGCATCTTGGCGCCGCAGAAAGTTCAAGACACTGCGATGATATCTGTGGCAAATCAACGTCGACAGCACCAAGCCCAAACAGCGAGGGGTTCGGTCGATCACCGCGGTACAATCTTTCAACCTAGCGGGTACTTTGCCTAACATGACTGCGGATTCCCTCGCACGTTGAAGGACTAATATATACGGTCATGACGTACGGGTGGTCACAGTGTATGGTGCTTGAACCCTGGTTGTATGTTGATGGATATGCCACGAGCTGCCGTTCATACTATGCGTGTGAACTTTTTTATTATTTGTTATGGTATACTCAGCGCGATGCTTGGCGTTTTATCGTGTGGCGATCACTTTCACCATGTATCACAACAGCACCTGATAGGTCCGCGCAAAACATCATCAGCAGCAAGAGTAGTCTCTTGTTCGTTTCGTTTGACGATGTAACCGATGTTTTGATGTAATGTGTAGTGTGTACTGTAGCAATATTGAGTCATGACACACCTCATTGAATTTCCTACGCGGACAAATCTATTCACCGCAGACGAAGCGACGTTGTTGCCTAGTCCCAATCTCACCAAAGACAGAGTGATACCGAGGTTTCACTTACAGACCTATTTACATCAGCTAACAACCCCCGGAACGGTACGTATTGGGCTAGACCGCAAAGAAATAGTGTAGCTATGTGAGTTGACTCACGACATCCGGAGACATGGAGCAGGAACGATGCTGGTGTCCTCGAGGAAGAGGGCTTGGAGAACATAAACCACTGTGCGGCAAGGCTGCAATCCGACAAACATTTGTACGTAATACACTGTTGTATGGTAAACGCTACAATTGTCGTGTTGCCTCGATCTAAATACTACTGTGCGTAGACTAGTGAGAACATACCAGATCCTTAATTACGTTTCAGCACGTAGTGTTCGTAGCATGATCGTACTAAATACTCTCCGATTTGTAATATCATTTATCTCTGTTTATGCAGCAAGGGTTATTTTAGTGGTTTCTTTCTGTTGTTGCCATTCCCTGCTACACAACAACTGTTCCCGTCCCTCTACCCTCATCAATGAATTTTCGGTTGAATATATCGCGCGATATTAAGGTGTCCGGTAGACGAGCTTAAAGCGTTTCAGTGCGACCAGGTATCCACGGAAATGTCCTCACTGGAGTTCGGCGTGGAAACGTTGCTGTGGAACAGTGCGACAAAGAAAGGTTGCATGTGGTCTCGGGCGACCGCTGTGGAAGCTAAAACATTTGGAGGGCATGTTACACAGTGCGAACGCAGGTGTGAGCTGGCGTTGCCGCGCATAGTCAACAACGAAGGACAATCGTTGTGGCAAAGTCGTGTGGGCCGAGGGGGTGGCTCGAAAGCAGTCTCGATGGTTCTCCTGTCGGCAATTGAAAGCATAAAATGGCGGGCCGCATGACAAGGTCTTTGTGGATCGGTGAAAGGAATTGTTTCGATCTTGGGCTGCCTCAGCGGCTGCCTCGTGTGCTCGTCCGTTGTATTTTTTCATGAGATATTACATTCTTGGCAAGACGAAACAAGTTTTCCCGGGCGCACTTTAGCTTACGACGCGCACCAAGGGGAGTGGTAGATCAGTGCGTTCCCGGAATTGGGGGCATATTAGGCTGATATTCCCCCAACAGTGAGAAACATAATGCTGTGCGCGATGGCTGAAACCGTAAGATAGTAGACCTGCTTCAAGGTTCGCTAAATCGTGCGCTGGCGTGGTCGGTGCACTAGTCTCACCTTGGTGGCCGATGTTCACTCGACCTAAGAGACAGGTTCTCAAAGGAACCATGAGCTCTGTAAGCGATTTAGGAGTGAATATTCAGCTAAAGCGCTCACGATATATACATATATAGAAATGCACGAGAGTGCCTCACGCGGAAGCCGATGAAGGTAAAATATTGTTTGGAACCTCATGATTATTAAAGGAGCCCGTCCAGCCCTTTTTTGTTTTTTTTCTCGAGGTACACAGTGCCCCTGGCCGTAAAGTAGACTGTGTGTGTCAGTGGTCTCCTATCTCAAAGTAGCCCGAAGTCACACATGTATTCTGAAGATATCACCACGCTTAATACCGCGAACACATCTCCACATCGGGCGTCGAGCGGTCATCGGAGGAATTCCTGCGTGCGCCGTGGAACTAAAGAGCATACGACATCTGCCGTATCTAGTATAGTCTCCTACGGACGCCTCTCTTGAACGATGTATTATGTTTCATTCGGTAGGGTTGCATAATTATTAAGTACTCTAGCCTACTGCTGTCCCGTAAAATCCTCCTGAACGGTTACGCTGAAGGCATTAACGCGGACGGACGCATATCCGAGGAAAAACGGGGGCCGGCGGAACAAATGGATCCCCCACGGCCACATATATCGTGGCCAATTTTCAGGTAGGTCTACCAGTTATGGTCGTGGTCATGAGACGTGGTATGTTGTTTCGAATTTCCGCGGGAACTTGAGAGTAATGACGCGTGCTACCGCAGAGGGAAAATCGCCAAATTTTCCGAGTAGGCTCGGTCGTGAAGTCCCCAGCCGACTTGGCGAAGTAGCGAGGCACATCTGGTGTGCTCAGTCAAAACAAACGTAAACTATTACTGGGGGCCGTAGTAAAAAGGACCAACTACTGCTGTTAATGGCAACAATAGGAAGATATTTAGCTTCCTGTCTGTGTGTACCGTAGGTCCTCTTCACTATGGTTCCCCCTGATAGTCGTCCGTCGAATATTCCTATAAAATAATACGGATCAATTAAATCGATATTGCATACAAAAGCTCCTCGAACCGAAACGTCGGTCAGTGGCAACATGTTCGGGTGCGATAATGTAACCCCTGCCGCAAGACCGCTTTTTTCTCTCCTAGACTATGGAGGGGCAGCAAGTTAGCATTCTTCCGCGGTCGCTGTTTGCCAAACTCATCTATCTCCGGAACACTTTCATCCCCTCCCAACATAAATCAGCCGCCGGCAGGCCCCTCCACAAGCTCTAGTCTTACGCCATGTTTGTTCTTATCGATAGCTTTTTAGAATATAGTGGCATCGATATTGTTCATAAGGCCTGCCGGCGGCGAATTATTTTATCAGGTTCAGTGTGAAGGGTTAATATCCGGGTTGGATCAGGCGGGGTCGGGGTTACGGCTGCATGCATGAGCCGAGCGTTTAGAGGCAGTGGTCTGGTGAGCACAAACATATAGATATTTGTCGTTTCAGTACCAACAACTGTTGCAGACTTCCGCCGTATGCAAACATTGTCAGAGAGGTCACACGCGTAGACGGCTGACGCAACCCGTCAGGAACGGACAGGCAACAGACTAACACCAAAACACACGGAAGGACTTCGGCCTGTTCAAAGCTCACACCAGAATTTTTTACCAAAAAATGAGGTTTAACGCACAGGCTGGGTTGATTCAAGAAATAACCCGAAAACCGAAGACATGATGCGGTGGTCGAGGGGTGGGTGCAACAAAAAAATGTACAGTAAATCAAACATAAACATCACCAAGTGTCGTAGGGCCGTCGGGAAGAAAACGTGGAAGTGGAAGCCATTTCCATTACTCGGACGCAATTATACCGCACATAGCGCGAGAACTGACAGCAGTATCTTTCCCCAGCACATAGGGGCTGCCTGGCGAAACACGGATTGCGGCACCGTAGTCGTAAACTCGGGACAACACTCCCAAAGCTACGTCAAGGTTTACGCTTAAGCCAATCTACGATATGGCCAAACTAGCAAATGCCCATTGATGAAGAAGACGTAGAGAGAACAGTCCAAGCCGAGACGATGGCTCTCGATGCCTACGAGCTGTAATGTGCGGAGTCCGAAAAGGCCGACTAGCCATTCTGATTTGCGGTTTTTTGTGCCTGACGTTGTTTGATGACTCACGTGCGCCTGGTGTAGAGGTAACGGTTTAGATCCGAATGAATGGAGTGTGAAACAGCGGGCTGAACAAAATATATCACAGTATGGGATAACGCCTGCCAGGTACATCGTGGGGGTTCCACACGCGATTAAATAATAAAAGCTGCACCACGCTATATCCTCACTAGTCGGCAATGAGAAATGTTACCCCATTTCGGCTCGGATACAACGTGTTTAAAACTCTATGTCAGATATTCTGACCTCGCACTGGACACTTTGCCGCACAAAATACACACCCCTGCTGTATAGCGATGTCGTAAACAAGTACTATAAATAGCAGATACCCCTTTTCTCTTCTAGACGCAATGGTGGCTATTTCCTGGAAACCCTACTATGGTGGACGGACAAGAAGACACACGAGGGGGAAAATTGCGAAGCAAGTACCTATATGGGCAACCTTTTAAACTAATTGCATTGTACAGTCGATAAACCAACGAAGCAGGATGGTGTATGGTTTAAAACAGTAGACGGGTAGCACTTACATGCCCGCTCTCTAGAAAGGCACCGTATACATGACAACAAAAGCGGTATGTATTTACTGTAGGTAATTTCTCGTGATGCTTAAACAAGAAGTCTGCCACAGCACAAGAGACGTTTCCAGCCGTTTACGACGGCTGCCAGCTGCCCCCCAGGATATTGCCCGATCCGTTTGCCGCGTACAGGTGTATTGAGAAGTGTGAAGAACAAATGCGAAGAGCTGAGGGGGGATGTACACGCTACCGTGTACCGCTCTTATATTTGTGGTACTCGTAGGATTCTCTGGTATCCAAAACACACACGAGCCCTCCTGCTTCGAAGTTGCAGGAGCTCCGCACTCCCGAAAAAAACATACATGCATGTAGCAATGACAATCGGTATCGCATTTGACCGCTGCACGCGACACAGCGCGGCAGTAAATTTTTCACAGTGGTCCACCACGGCCGGAAACAGAACGGGAAATAGTAGGGGTGAGCATGCCTCTTCGCCCGGCGTTTTCCACATGGGTTTATTGATAATATATATATATATACCAGGTATGAAGTTTATAACATAGAAACTTCTACAGTGAGTGTCTGTGGTTTATTCTCCTCTTTCTACTTTTAGACGGATAAATAAATACGAAATGCTTATCATCCATGCGCTGCCGAAACACGTATCATCCGTGGCGGTGTGTTGGTTGGGCTACTGATGACCTCAGCATCTCGCCGGCTGCGGAAAAACATGAAACATGAAGATCCAATTCTGGTCTGGTTAGTACGTTGAAGATTTCGGCCGGTCGTACACGGTTTGCTTACCACAGCAGCAGCAAGTACCGAGGCGTACGTATGTGGTGATGCTAACGTTTGTTTGTCTCCCCTACTGGACGCCTGAACGAAGTATTTCGTGCATGATAGTCGTACTTAGGGAAATCACGGCGATGGCTAGGCGAACTAAAGTTTCAGAGCAGCGATTAAGGTAAATTCGCCCACGGATTAGCCTCACTCACCCTTGGCGTGTCTGGAAGGTCTCGAATTTAAAGGTCGTGGCAGAAGTTTCAGATATTGCTTTTTATTTCGTTAGGTTTAGGGCCCGCCGTCGCCTACGGAACGCGGCTCTGCCGTTTGTATTCGGTGCAAGTGGGACTTAGGAACCCCAGGTTCAACCACGACCTTTGTATACTGAACTTCCCGCAATGATCCAACACCATATATATTCCCAAATCTCCCTTCATCTGTCATCCGATGTCATACCTCCCAGTCTCTCTTGATCCGATATATATCATAACAAGGTTAGCTGAATGTGCAAAGCAGAGGTACCCCGTGCAGCAACCCAGCAAAATCTGATTCGGCGTTCACCCTCCCTCAACATACCGTATCAATATATAACGACCTAAGGTCTCAATCAGAAGCAATCCTTGTATCTCCTCGTAGCGTCTCTACATTTTCCCCACGACCGAAAAACCAAATCCTGTCATGCACCATGGCGACAACACAAAGTTCTATGTTACCGTGGTACTGTGATTCCAGTCGTAGAACGGACGCCCGCACAGGGTTCTACGACAGCGCGCAAACAGGCAACGCGACCCTCCCTGCGGAGGCCGAATTTCGGGGAGTACACGCTCGGAATAATATGAAGGAGATGACAGACACTTTGGACAGCCTTTCAGGCAATGAGCGCGTGGACCGTAAATCTTTAATTTGATGGTTTAACTGCGCCCTTCATTTGTTTTTTTCGGTCTTTAATATTGTCATGAGACGATAATATCAGCTCCAATGAAATATATATGAAGAAGGAGCACTTGGACACTTTGATAACCCACAACCCCGGAAGACCTTCAGGTTATTGCGCCCTCGGAGTTGGGAGCACGTTAGGCTGGCGTGACCCTTACAAAAAGTCGAAGCGTACGTAGTGCGCGCGACTATAGAAACCTTCGGATACTAGACTATCCTAAGTGTAGCCTATGCCACCGACTGCAGTCGTATACTAGGTATGCAGTGTTTCCCCTTGGTAATCGCTTCTCGATCGGCCTACCGACAGGGGTGTTTGATATGTTGGGCATGAGGGAACAGCAGGATACTGGACCTGCTGGAACGTTTGTCTACGGAATCGACGGCCGCAAAATCTGGTGCTTTGAGTGCAAATGATCTTCCGAAAGCTTTAGGGGGGTACGTCAAACTATTGGCAACGGGAAGCAAAATTTTACACGCCCCTAACAAGGAATTCACGTCAACTGTAGTTTTTTGTTTGAACATGATAAACATTGGACAACTCAGGTCAATGAGTGACAGGATTGTGAGACTTAGGTCAAACCAATATGAGACCAATTTGCTTCCAAACAGCCATAGGTTTTGAAGAGATCGTGATCAAGACCAACGAAGACCCATCTGTACGTCGCTCGGTGAGTGATCACAGGCGGAAGCACTCCTTCCGCCGTGGGAGTAGACGCAGTACTCCCCCAGGCGGGTCTAGCATCCTACGGTCGCCACAATCTTGCGTGGTAGCGTGCTTTCAAGTAGGTATGCTTGTTCACAGGCAATTTGCCGTAGCGTTCTCGGAGAGCAGTCATGGAGACATCGAGATAACCGGAGTCTTTCCGAGTCACCGAGAGTTACTGGGCCATAAACAGAGATAGGTAAGTTGATTAAGATCGCTAACGCGGCCACGGTCGTATAACGGAGAATGGAGCGATTGCCGAAGGAGGAACTCAGAAGCAGGTATAGTATGCCGTAGTCGACATTATTCATTCGTGTCCTAACGTGCTCCTTATTTTCGGGGGAACGTCAGCCTAGTGTGCGCACATCTCTGTGGGCGTACGCAGGTAATATTACCCCACGAGTGTCGTTAACAATAATAGCTGTCCTGCCGTTTTTTTGTTTTTTTCCCCACTGTGATTAGAAGCCGGCAGGGACCACGAAAAAGTTTGGTCTCTGCCCATATATATGTGCAATCATCGGTGCATGTGACGTTACGGGATAACAATTTCGTGCAGGCCATGCCGACGACTATTAGCATGTCTAGGTCCAGCCTTGAGGTTTAGAGTCCTCAACGGAAAGAGAGTCTTGAGCACCAGTACAACCATGTGTACTATTAACAGTCAAACATCAAAAACTGTGCTTAGGAAGACATTTGCCCATATAACAGACTCGAGGACAAAAAGGACACCTATAAAAACTTTGAAAGTGGACAACATGAGTACATGTGTGTGCAACCAAGCCAATAGCCACATCTATAGTAAACAAGGGGGATTTGCCTTGCAGTAGGTACGACCCCGTCCGGTTCATAAAGGCGCCGAGAGTATAACTAGTGTGCGTAATAAGGTAAAACAAGATAGGAAACAATCACATGACACCATAGGCACGGTGTGGAACATGCAAACGTGAACACAGTACCATCTCAATTTAGTGCGAAGTCCAGGAAGTCCTAGACAGTCCTGGAGTTACTGTTGTATCCGGCGAAACATCGTCCTGTACGTCACCTGACCCCAACGATGTAAGGAAGTGCTTAAATTTACAATAGGTTTTTATGCAGAGAACAAAAAAAAACTCAAGACCGGATGCACCTAGCCCTGTTGGGAGGTTACTGCGTACAGAGCTTTAAGACGAGTTTTCAAGCGCAGGATCGATTGAACAGATGGTTTGAAAATGTCTGTTTTGGTGTCATGGCGGTGGCGGTGGGGTGCGTGTTGCGGGAAATAAGGCACAGAGGTTCGCGCCAAAACCTCACCAGGCGCGGTAGGAGCGTCAGAATCCAACGAATGTATCCACAGCCAGTGGTTGAGAGCAGCTCTACTACTAAAGTCGCGAGGTTCAACAGCAGAGCATGCTTCAAGGACCAAGTGCTTGCGAGGAAAAGTGCGTTTTGCAGCATCTCAATCATCGCTGTGAGGTACCACTGAATAACTACTCTACTTCAATGGTCAAGCGCACAACCACGAATCTACTTGACGGTAAACAAAAAAACACTACTTAGTCGAATACAAACTGGACATCACCGCTCGCCGTGGTTTTATGTACCAAACATTCCGCCACGCAAAATTCCCAGAGCGAAGACACTCGCAATATCGACGGCAACACTACTCTTAATGGAGCGGCACCAATTCAATCCAGATGATCCCTGATGGGAATGTCCACAGTTCGAAATCTACTTCGCACAATACAGAGTACGAGACATCAATATAGTTGGTGATGTCTAAGCTGTGTCTGATTTTTCTCGGTGATTCACCTGTACCTGGTGTGTACGTCAGCGCTTGGTGTGCTCGGATGGTTTATGGTGGATGGGGAGTAAGAGTCGTGTTGAGGGACCGAGTTGAATCGCCTTCCAAGCGTATGAGGGGGCAGGCAGGGCGTCAAAGATGTATTGCTTGAAGGATACTTTAACCGGAACCTCGGCCCTATTATTGACAATGGTAAACACTTCACCTGTTCGTCTCGGAGAGCAGGCTTGAACCGTTTTTTCGAATACGTGCTGACCTGGTAAGAACTGGATTTTTTTTGTAGATAGATGTCTCAAACCGCCTAAACACGACCTCTGATGTACGGAGGAGACTACGGCAATAATAGCCAGTATGTATGTTCGACCGAGTGCAGACCACGGTGAGTGTCCAGGCACTGAAACAATTGACGAGAGACAGGAAGCTGGTTGAAGTCGATATGGACGGGCATAACCTCTGTGTCCCCGTTCTTGAGTAGTACAGCCTATTGATAAAGTTAGCATATATATATGCCGTTAGGCTGGGCGGAGCCATGGTCTCGCGATCCCACGCGCTTCAGCCCCGCCTTGCCCTATGACACTGTTGCTGCAGCAGGGGGAGTACACGGAGTTTTACACTCGCGTTTTGTTCGCTGGGCGAGTGGCTCATTACCCCACTTAATATCGGCCTCAAAACAAACTGTGGGTGCATCATATTAAACACGTCTACATACAGCGCGATGCATGTCGATGAACGAAACAATGTTTTCAGACCGCAAAAAAT